>WOVY01015035.1:0-121771 GCA_013436015.1 Rhipicephalus annulatus | reverse complement strand
AGAGATCGCCATGCAAATGGGTGTCACGACTTTGTCTTAAGGGGAGACGCGGGTCGAAAAGTCGCGTTTTTTTTCCAAATTTCACCTTTTCTGTTTTTTGTTGCTTTATCATCTTTATACATTATATTTTGACATCTGAAAATATCACAGCGAAATAAGCATCAGAAGTCAGTGAAAAACGCGTCTGAGTGAGCGGCAGTGACGCGCGGCATCACGAAATTTACACCAAACGGGGCTGCTGTTCGCGTGCTCGCGGGGCCGCGAAGAGAGCTGTCCGCCATATTGCGGCCGCTGGCTCGTGTAGAGTTGTCCTTACTCTCCACGATCCCGGTTCTTGAAGTCTCGTACGTTCACGAAAAATCTAAAAAAAAAGCAACAAAAACAGTCTTTTCCCGCCGTTTCAAACCGCGCGCCACTAACGCAGGGCCGCCATTGGCTGACAGCACCCGTGTTTTCTTGCCGTAGTTCGCTTCACTGTTTTCCGGAGTTATTTTTCGCTGTTTTCGTGCGTGGCAAGCCCGAAAAAGGCCGTTGCCGACCATCGGAAATACAGAAGTAAGAACAAGTTCAGAGGGAAGCGGCGGAGGACGTACAAGAAAGCCACCGCCAACGAAAATGTCCGCGACGGGCCAGCGGCCGGTAGGCCTAACATCGACCACGGCAACGTCGACCATGGCAACTGCGACGACGAGATCAACGCTGCAGTGAATTTTGTGAGTGCATCGCAGAAAAAAGATCGCGTTATTCGAAAACGACGTCAGCCGAATGCCGATCGTGCCGAAGCGTAGTGCTGTGCGAGTTGGGTGCATTGACGGCCGTCGTCGCAGGCGCGGCATGCCCCGTTTGTCACGAGAGTAAACTCGCAGTTCGGGCACCGAATAAAAAGCGGCGGAAAGGCCTTTCGGCGTTTCTGGAGCTACACTGCGAGAATGCGGAGTGCTCGGAGAGCATCCTTTCGTCCGCGTACTCGTCGAAGCGGGTCGCGTCAGATGGCGGCCGCGGTGCAAGCAGAAGCTACGACAGCGGGAGTTCGCGTGACGCCTTTGCCGTGAACCTGAAAGTGGTGCTTGCAGCGCGTGCCGTCGATCGGTTTCACGATTTTGTGCAGTAGTTGGATTGGCCAAACCCTATGCACCATAAGACCTTCCATGCTATCGGCAAAAAGATTCACAGTGCGGCAGTGAAGGCTGTCTGTGAAAACATGCAAAGGGCACGCAGCGTCACCAAAGAGGTGGCTGGTAACAGTGACGTGCCAGTCATGTTTGACGGCACATGGCAAAAAAGAGGCCACAAAAGCCACAATGGTGTGGGAACTGTAGTGTCCTTGGACACTGGTTTGTGCCTGGACTATGAAGTGCTTTCCAACTTCTGCCTGGCGTGCAGTTTGCATAACGACATGGGAGGCGATGAAAGAAACATGGCAGGCGGTTTCATCATCCCGTTGTGAGAAGAATTGCGACTGTTCTTCGCATGCCATGGAGGCCGAAGCTGCAGTGCGCATTTGGCAGAGGACTGTGGACTATGAGACAGCCCCTGCGGTTCACACCATCTTCCTAAGCGATGGAGACAGCAAGGCCTACAACGGGGTCTGTGATGCCAACGTGTAAACCCTGACACTCCAATTGAAAAGAGGAGTGCACCAACCACGCTGGCGAAACGTCTGGGCACCGGCCTGCGGAAGCTGCCAACGCCACTGTCCACGAGGGGAGAAAGCTGAAGGAGACCACCATCCAGAAGCTTCAAACTTACTTTCAGGTGGCCATTGTGAACAATCGGGGAAATGTCCACAAGATGTACCTGCCATATGGGCCTCATGTTTGCACTCGTGCTCAACAGAGCGGTGCTGGAAGTCACAAGTTCTGTCCTGCAGGCCCAGACTCGTGGTGCAAGCACCGACGTGCTGAGGCGCAGGGGCCAGCCTGCACCGTGCCACACCCCCCCTCCTGACCAAGGCCCAGGGTTTTGGCGTCCTCCCCAATCTACAAGCGTCTCACAGATGCGAAGCTGCTTGCCCGGTGCCGGTCCACGGCAAGACACAGAACGCGGCCCGAGTCCCTGAACAGCAAAATATTGCTGCCTGTGTCCAAAGACCCGGTTGCTTCCCGACTTGCTGTGGAAACAGCCACAGCCATTGCAGTCCTGTGGTCAAACGGGGCCGACGCGAGCTTTGAAAAGGTGGCTGGAAGAGCTTGGGGTGCTTCTTCGGAGGCCCTGGTTACCCTCAGCGACCGCCGAGACAGCATGCGCATGCACAAGATGAATGTGCGTCAGACCGCTGAGGCGAGGGCAACAAACCGTCGCAGGTGCAGCCAAGGAGGGCCCGGGTGGAAGAGTCCTGCCGCACCAGCCGGGAAGGGAAAACCTACGGTGGCTGGAGAGTTTTAGACAACTGATATTTCCTCTGGACATGTGTGTATGTGTTCAGCCCAAGTTTTCGTGCTACTTGCGTTTTTCATTTTTGTAAATACAGACTTTCAAACTTTCAAACGCGTTTTTCTCATTTCGCATTTTGGCCAATTTGCATTTTTTGCGGGAAGTGTTTCGGGCACTTAGAATGGTCATACGACGACGAAATTTGGCACACACATTGAGGAGAGTGCGTAGGGTGCCGATATCTACTTGAAATCAGCACAACCTATCAGCTGTAAATATCTATTAAATAAATTAATGGTGGTCGAGTGGAAAAAAAAAAGGGTACTTTGCTACACAGATGTTTTTTCATAGTTTCAAAGTTTGAGCACAAATTTCTAGCTAGATATCGGCACTCTATGGCTAATAGGGGAGCAAAGAGGCCATTGAACAACTCTCTGCATGAACAGTTTAGTATGCGCGAAAGTTCCCGGAAAACTTATCAAGTTCACCCATTACTTGAACACAACTCCCAAACTATTGCACTTATGTAAAAACTGATTACAGATTTGGAATCAGGAGGAAAAACTGCATCGGTGGTCCAATTTCTGAAGCTCTAAGTTGAATAACAAAAAAAAAAGTGCTTTCGGAGGAGCGTCTCCCCTTAAGCGACGGATGGCTCAGCCGCTTCAAAACACTCCATGGGCCCAGTCTTCAAAGCAATCTCAGGTGAGAAAGGTGCAGTCAACAGGGACATTTGCATCGACTGGCAACAGGGGCGGCTTACTCTTTCCTTACCACGCCACTAGGCATCGTTCATTGGTGAACGATTATTTCGCGCCCCTATTTTTCAAAAAAAACAACCGTGCCTATGGACTCGTAGCGCCATCTAGGCGATGGTACACACACTAGAATTGCTTTTTCTGTACGGTTCGCGTTTTTACCACAAGGCGGTGATTTTTAACGGTCACGCCCGTTCAAAGGTTGAAGCGCATGTGATTCACGCGATGGCGTCAACATCAGAAACCACGTGCGCTCGGAAAAAAGCGATTTCGCTCGATGCCGACGCCTCGACGAGCGATCTTTTGAATTCCTCGAGTAGTGAGGAATCGGACAACGGTGTGGTGACATCGGATTTCAACTCCGATGAAGAAATTTCATCAGATCAGCCGGGAACGTCAGCTGTTAGTCGCGGGTATGTTAGGTTTTCACCTTCTGTTTTGTTTGTCGTGTTCTGGAGCTGGCTGACTTGCTCTGTATGTGTTCCACATATTGTTATTATTATTTCTAGCGTGTCTACTTCATATGGGGGCGATGTGCTGCCTCCAGTACAAAGACGCGTGGACTTCCGACCCCAGAGGGATCCGGGCATCGACCTCGGCATGGCGCTCCGCAGTCGCGCTCATCGGCTGACGAGAGCACTAGATTTTTTTTCGCCTCTTCTTCACGGCGGAGGTGATCCGCGCAATCTGTCTCAACACCAAGTATGCGTGGACCCACATACTTGAAAAGCCGACATACAGTGAGAAAGAAGGATCGTGGAAGGAAGTGACACCGGAGGAGATGATGAAGTTCATCGGACTCCTGATGTATATGGGGATATTAGAACTTCCGCGTCTAAATTTGTACTGGAGTACGACTAAAATGCTTTCTGGACTTCTTCCGCCAAAAGTCATGTCAAGGCGGCGTTTCACCGCACTTTTGGCAATGCTGCATGTTTCGGATCCCGAAACGAACGGCGCTACCGCACAAAAACTAGACAAGGTGTCTTGGCTTCTTCAACACATCAATGACTGCTCTACAACGTTTTTTCCAGCCGTATCGCGAAATTTCAGTTGATGAAAGAATGGTTAAATACGCTGTTTTAAATATTTTGCATCTCTCATAATTTTTCATAATTTTATACTCGGAATATATAAGTAAATCGTTACGACATTTGTTGTGAACGTACCTAATTATTTGTGTTTGTCAATTTTTGGTACCTATTTAGATCTGCCAGTTCTTCCGTCAAATGTACCTTTCAAACCCTACATTTAGTACTTGCATTTTGGTATGTAATATTTTGCTGTAAAGTTTTTTTTCTTAAAAAAAAAAATCCCGCATATGACCAACTCAGAACTTCGCTATTTCGCTATGCATCAGGCAATTTTTTTGTAACTCAAAAACAGCTTTGTCAATTTTAACGATTCTTCTAAATAATGTTGCCCTGTGATTACTAAACATTTTGTATATTTCGAAATTTCTCAGAAAAGTTTTTTTGTCTGAGATATCGCTTCGTTTTCAAATAAAAGTTTTGAAAATTTTTAAATTTTTTTGTAAACGAATTTTTTTTATTGTTTTAAAATAAAAAGCATTCAAAAGCACATTCATTCTTCTTTATTTTGATGTATTGCATGGCACTGTGAATCTAGTAGCGACGGCACAGAAAATTCCTAGCTGCAACATACAAAAATAGGCCAATTTTCCCGTGGTAAGGAAAGAGTTAAGGAAATTTTGATGAGCTCTGAGCCACGAGACATCTTCACCGTCGACGAGATTGGTCTTTTTTTATAAGGCACTTCCATCGAAGACTCTCACCTTCAAAGGCAAAGCCTGTAGTGGAAGAAAACACAGCAAAGATCGCATCACTGTCCTGGTTGGTGCAAACATGGCAGGAGATGAGAAATATAAGCTGTTGGTGATAGTAAAATCAAGGCAAGGCACCCACGTTGTTTCAAAGGCGTTCGACATCTTCCCGTTGCGTACCATGGAAACAGAAGAGCGTGGGTGACTATGGCCATTTTCGAAAATGGGCTCCAGTGGGAAGACACAAGATTTACCAGGCGAGGCAGGAAAGTTGTCTTAATCATGGATAATTGCCCAGCCCACGGTCAGGTTCAAGGACTCGAAGTTGTCACTGTGGAGTTCTTTCCAGCCAATGCAACGGCAGTGCTCCAGCCGATGAATCAAGGGGTTATTCAGAACATTAAAGTTCATTACACCAGAAAAGTGCTCCATCAAATGCTGCTTAGAGCAGGCAGCGCGAAAATCTATAACATAGATTTTATTGGCAGCCATCCACACTTTGGCTTGTGCCTGGAAGCAGGTGAAGGCAACTACAATACACAGATGCTTTCACCATGCTGGCTTTCAAGTGCAAGAAAGCAGTACTTCATGAAGAAGAAAGCCCTGCATATGTCGACATTGAGACAGTATTCAGTCAGGTCGTGCCCTCTGCCCCTTTCACGCTGCAGGACTTTGAATCAATTGATGAAAATGTTCGTACCTGTCGTGAAGAGACTGTCGAGGAAATGATTGCAGTAGTGCAAGATGAGGATGAACCTTATAGCGATCATTGTGATGACAATACTGTCAGTGGAGTGGTGCCACCAGACCGATCAGGTAAAGAGGCTGTTGAACTTTTGCAGCGCTAGTTTGTCAGGCATGGGTGTGTACATTGTGAAAAAACAACTCAAGCTAAACAAACCATTCTTCACTCCTTTTTTTTCTTCTACGCATCCTCTTGAGTAAGGTAAGATTTGTGCAATTTGAATAAAGGCCTTGGTTCACTAAATAAGTCTACTTTGCTTACATGAAACTTCTGATAAATGGAACAGTTTTATGGATCCCCTTGAAGATTCTTTAAGAGGAGTCTACTGTATTTCGTAAAGAGCGTTCTATGTCCAAAAAGCAGATGTTTGAAATTGGTTTCGAGGCCTCCAATCGCCTGCTTCTGTAGTGTTGCTCCAATAAGGTTCGCTGGCTTAATGCTCATTTTAGGATACGCCTCAGGGATAGCGTCGTCTGCTTATTTTGCGTTGCGAGGTCACGACTGCCTGAAATTGCTCTATTTAGTTTTGTTTTCATACTTGTTTTGTGTTCACAGGCCGACTTTAATTCACGATACAATTACGCCTCAGTTAAGAAACCAGCAAGCGGAAGTTCAGTCATCAGATTACGATCGCGTGCCACACTCATCATGAACATTGCGCACGCGAGTCTTGAACCCACTGATAGTGTTGATTCGTCGGCGAGAATTTTCATCTTATCAGAGCTTCGAACGTTTTGGTGAGGACCTCTGCGAAATGAACCTTTGCAACACGTGAATGCCACGGCCATGCACATCGAAGTCGCGCTTTTTGCTTGAATTCGTGCCTGGGCCTAACTCGGCTGAAACTTGGCAGGCAACACCGTTGTTCTAGGGGATGTGCGAAAGCAAAGAAGCCGTGATGTGCCTTGTCACAAGCAACGAATCGCATTGGCCGCTGGCTACTTAGAACCGCGAATAGGCATTTTGCGTGTCGATAGCGAACCCAGGCCAAACTCGCCGTTCACCTATAGCTCAGAACAGTGTTGGCAGCGGTCAGCACTATCGCACGTTGGCGCCTCAATACGTTGAAGCAAGCACGCTGTGCGTCTATTTTTTTTTGTTGCTGTAGCTAGGAATAATTAATAATCAACAGACAGGATATCGGCGGCCTTCGTTTTTGAATTGGTACGTCGATATTTGTGGCGCTGTTTCTGGAAAGTAGCAAAATTAAGTCTGAAGCCGTAGAATTTGGGATGTCTGTGCTGAAAAAAATTTCATGTAAGGGACTGTCTTGCTGGCCTCACATTTTAGTCAATTATATCTGAATGTTCGTTGTACCAGGATTCGTAGTAAACCAAGTTCAGTCAATGGAGCAAATAGGAAGATCGGCATAATGCTGCCAATTAGTATATAGTATCCGTATGCCTGTTGTAAGCGAATTCGTTGTAACGAAGTTATACTGTATTGCCAAAAGAGTGTTTGTAATTTTGATGTCATTGGGGCATACTGAACCCCATTTGAACATAAGCGTGCACCGTTGTACTTGTAGGCTCCTATCAAGGGTCTGAACAAGCCGTATGACCCGCACAACTTCGACCCTGAGTTTGCCCAGGAGTATGGTGGCTTTTCTGAGGGAGCCACAGGTGGAGCCTCAGGAGGTGGTGGATCACTTTCTGGGATGTCCGTCGGTCCAACTCGCGGGTAATTTATACTTATCTGAAGTCTTGAACCTGCTCTTGCCAAGAAGTCCTGTCATTTGGCAGATTGGATCTGGCATTTGCAGTTACTGACCCGAAATACATTGGTGTCTCATTTCAATTGACGTAAAATGCTAGAGGCTTGTGTACTGTGCAGTGTTGCTACCCATTACCCCATTTGGTCAAAATTATCTAGAGCTCTCTACTGTGGTGTCTCTTAGGTACATTGAGGGGGCAGACTGGTGTTTTGGACCAAAAAGTGACCAAAAAATTCATTTTTTAAAATTAACATATTTGGTTTCGGCAAGTATTTTTCTATTTCTCAGCAAATTTTGACACACCAGGAAGTAGTAATATTTTTGTAATGGTGTCTGGCTATCCAGGTTCTTAGTGCTCTTAACATGCAGAACCTGCAAAAAAAAAAAAAAAATGGAGGAACCGACTTTGAGGCTTCTTTATAATATGCCAGCACCTGTGTCTAAAGCTCTACTATGAATTTATGAGCACCTCTATGAGTATTGCAACACATACACACCATGATTATTGCTTTTTGAAGAAGCTGTGCATTTTCAATTTTTTCCATTTTTCTCAATAAAGTAAATTTACGACAGTTCAATTATGAGGCCTCAATATCTCTGCAGCTAGGGCTGGTACAACAATAATTCTTTTTGCAATGGAAACCTGTATGTGTGTAGAATGCGAGTATGGGAGCAGAATTTAGAGCACAAGCCTTTTTAATATATTACTCATCACAGTCGTAATACAATTCCAACTGCTTTTGGAAATTGATCGTTCATTTTGCTGCAAAATGATCAATAAAGGCATAAAACAAAAATACTTGATCGTTCATTTTGCTGCAAAATAATCAATAAAGCATAAAAAAAACTCTTGCAGACTTTCACTCTGTCTATGTTGGCATATCTTAAATATCACTTTTAATTGAGCACTTTTTTTTTATGGTGGCCTTAAACAATAGGGGGTGAACTTAAGTTATCTCAGGAATAAGATGAGTTATAGGAAAACTATTAAATATTTGAAATCAGCAGAAAAAACTGCATAACCCTGTGCAGTTTTATCAAGATCACTGAATAAACAAAAAATGTCTGCCCCCTTAAACCTTATAAACCAAACAGCCAACCAACAAACTAACCATTTTTTTGGCATTTATAGTTTTCTTATACTGCAAAATATGTACGTGGTGGTCTTGATGTGCCATTTAAAAATTATTGAAAGAAATTTACTTGGTGTGCAGGGAATATTTCAGAAAGAAGACGGATAGGGCAGCTAGAGGGTGTCATACAGTTTGTTCTGAAACGTTCCCTGCACACTAAGAAAGTAAATTTCTTTCAAAAATTAAATACCAACCAGCCCATGTAGCCACTCTTTTCTATTTAAAAATGTTTTCTCTGGACACATGATTCATTTTCAGACACTTCACTTGTCCCCCTACTCCTCTCTTCTGTTCAGGAATTTAGTTCAGTGCTTTAGTGGCAGCGGTGAACTTCGATTTTAAGGGTGCAATCGCGATCACTGGAGCGCGTGCTATCTCAGCAAGCATCAGTACTTTCAACGTAAATAAACTATGTGAAAAGAGAATATTTAGTAGGACTCCTGCGATATTGGGTCTAAAAGAGTTAGCTACCAGCTGTATACTTCGTATAATATTACAATATATTGCTATCACATTCATTGCACTACATTCAATGCGTCGCCATGTTACGATATATTGCTATCACATTCATTGCACTACATTCAACGCGTCGCCATGTTGTTGCCCCAAGCTACCGTATTTACTCGATTCTACCGCGCCCTCGATTGTAACGTGCACCCGGTTTCCACGACGAAAAAAAAAAGTAAGACATCGATTGCAACGCGCACCCATTTTTCTCGTTGGCCCGCACGATCACACTACTCGAGAAAACGACTCCTTCCGGGAGCATCTTCCATTTAAATATGAGGTACGGGGGAAGCTTGTGCCTATCTGACGTGCAACGGAGCATTGCCGTCACTCTAGTTTTACCGTGGCCCGATGTCAGCACGCGAACTTGCTTCGCCCCCTTCTTCTCGACGGTTGTGGTGCCAGGCATGTCGAAGTAAAGAGGCGTCTGATCAGCATTCCCGATTTGCCCAAGCAGGGAGCCGTTGTTGTGCCGCAAGTTTAGGACGAACCTCTGGAAACTGTGAAGCTTTTCATCGAACTCCTCTGGCAACTTTGGCATATGCCCGTTCGCCTTCGGAGGAAAAAGCTTTTCCTCTTCATAAAGTTAGTTAACGAGCTCCTGCTCGCTTTAAACTGGCTCTGCATTAGCCCTTTTTCTAAGGCTAACTGCATAGCCTGCACTTGGAGCAGTTTTGTCATCACGGGTTGCTCACTGCTCAATCACATACTCGCCAAGCAGCTCTTCAATTTGCAGAAAGAGACCCTGCTGTGGTCCACTAAAGCCTTTGTGTGAATCTTTGCTGTTGACAATATTCTGCTTTTGTTTCCGCCAGTCCCGCGCGCACGTTTCGGGAACTCCGAACGACTGCGATGTGGCCCGATTTCCGTTAATTTCAGCACACATGATGACTTTTCTTTTAAAAGCGGCATCGTGGTGCACTCGTCGAGTTTTTGGAGTCTGCCCTTCTATTCCGTCGATGCTAATGTGCTACAAGATGACAAACTCCTCAACACAAGTACGAAGTGCGACACATGGGAAACACATAGGCAGAAATGGCCGACGCACGTAGGGGGCGGCCATTTTGGAAATGCCGATGGCAATAGAATGACCGTATTAATTTTTTTTTTTTCATCCTCAATTCTAACGCGCATGCGATTTATGAACTCTCTTAACCGGAAAAAAGGTGCGCGTTAGATTCGAGTTATTACAGTAATCCCGAAGGCTATGGTCTCGGGAACTCTCGGTGCAGTGCAGGACGGGAACGCATGACTAGTCGACGTCCGAAAATTCGCCGTTGTCACCATGGTCTCGGCACTTTATCAGCGCCTAATCTGACATCTCCTCAGCAGTAACAAAAAAGAAAAAAAGCAAAGCTGAATGTCATCGGGGGAGGGGAGGGGGGGCAACCATGCGCGAAAACCATGCATGCATGCATGGCATCAAAAATGAAGAGCAAACGATGTGGATACGTGGTGGAAAACTATTCGGTACAGCGTTTTCCATACGCAGTGCAGCCCAACATATGTGACGCTAACTAAAAACGTGGCACTGAAACTCAGAAGTAGTTGGGGGGGGGGGGGGGCAATAACAAGTACTCGCCCTCACCTGGGAGTCGCCGGGGCCACAAGCACATCACCTCCGCTTCGCGCTTCATTGGCGGCTGGCCAACCGTGAAAGATGCTCCTGCCAAAAATGACTAAATCTAGGGCAAAATTTCTAGATTGTCTGTGGCGAAATTTCGTCATACTTATCAAGGGGTTCTCCTGCTGTTAGTTTGTTACATAGGGGTCTCAAATACATGTGCTTTTATGAGTAACGGCGGGGAATCGAAGAACCTCGTTATATCGAGGAATTCGGTATATGGAAGTTAGTTATAAGCAGGTTTAACTGTATCAGTGTTATTAACCGAATGGCAAAATCTGGCCAGCTTTTCTGTTTGTATCGACTCATCAGTGAGTAGTTGTGCTTTTCAAAAGCAGGGTGACGCAACTCTGGGATTCAGTTCCATGGAATTCAGGACTGTGGTCTTTTCATAAAGCATTGACGCCCATTTGTGTGTCATATGCAAAGTCTGCAGAAAAAAAGAAAAAAAAAAACGGGCATAAAATGTCACCATGCTGTGGTGTCTGTAATATCTCATTTGTGTCCCCTTGGTTGGCGGTGCTATGCTTACGTTTTGATTGTAAAACTGCCTGCCCACTTTGGAGATTTAAATGGGAAAATATTGTACATGAAGGAAAATTTTGCTTGAGGGTTTTTTTTTTTTAACAGTAGATGTAGTATCCCTCTTCAAGTGTCCCTTTCCAAGTGTGCCAATAGCATGATGGGAAATTTTGCTTGAGGTTTTTTTTTAACAGTAGATGTAGTATCCCTCTTCAAGTGTCCATTTCCAAGTGTGTCAATAGTTGAGATGTATGTGCGTTACTCTTGTTTCACTCTCTCTCTCCAATGCCCCCCCCCCCCCCTTTTTTTTGCTCCTTCCAACACTTTTGTGGCAACCGGCAGCAGCAGCGGCAGAAGTGGTGGCAGTATGTCCTTTTGGCGTGATGAGCCCGTGGATGCCTTTGCCCGAGGAGGCAGAGGCCCCAAGCGTGGACCTTGGGAGGCTAGCCCACAGCTGCCCCCGCACGCCTTCGCGGATGAGCCAACGCGCCCCTGGCACTCCCCGCCATCGCTTAGCTCTGGTGGCATGCACAGGTATGCTGTTACACCCCTTTACCCCCCAGAGGACAAGCACAACCTCGACCTGCACCTCCTCCCGTCTCCCTTCCTGATTCTACTAAGCGATTCCACGCTGCTTGCCACGCTAGCACCATTGCATGGCCGGCCACCATTGAGCATCTTGGACTGTTTTTGGCCCGTTTTTATAATACTCATGTACCTTACAGGCCACAAAATTGTACAAGTCAGCTTATATATTTTAGGCATTTTTATTAATGTATGCACACAGCGTCATCAAATTCATACTATTGCTCTCATACCAGAAAATTTTGAAATTGTTCTCTTTGGCAAGGTCCTCCCTAATAGCAGTGCTGCTTGTACCGTATTTACTCACGTAATGAACACACTCTCGTAATAAATGCACCCCAACTCCGGTGGTTCGCAAATCGACACTTGGCACCTCCTTGCCTGTTGATGTTCTCCTTTTTTTCTTGTGGTGGTGAACTACCCCCTCCCTGGCTGGCTGCCAGGCGCAGTTCTTTGTATTGCTTTCTATCGGTGCATGGCACGTCCCGTCTTTTTTTAATTAGCCGTGTGCCACAGCGTGGTGGATGAATGGTGCGAGTGTAGAGACAGCTCGCAGCATGTCAGCATCGCAGCTCACAGCATGTCAAAATCGCCAAATTGCCTGCGCGCCAACTAATGGTCACTTGCAAATACGAAATCAAGGCCCAACCACATGCGCGCGATTTCCGAGTGATGGCGACAAAATCTGCTGTCCCAAAGGCCATCTGTTGCTGTCGCACGTAGTTTTGTCACGAGTTTCTGGAAAAACGGAAAAAAATCGATTGTCACCCAAAAAGAGCGTGGCGATTTCCCTAACATGGCAGCAACCCTGATCCTCGCTTCGGTAGCCATTTGTTCTTCATGCTTGTTATCCGCACATACGTCAAGAACACTAGATATAGCCCCCCCCCCCCCCTTTTTTTTTTTGCAATCGCATCTCACGTGGAGAGCGGGGCAGTTGGCCGTATTTTGACATTAGTCTTGTTATTGACAGTTTGTTTTGGTGCTTTGCTTGGGTGGTAGCAATGTCAACGTCATCGTGCGAGTTTGCCAAGTGCTTCATAGCGTACGCGACATAAGTTTCCAGGTGCCCCTTGAGATCACAGCATATGCAACTGTTCGGTTAAAAAAAAAAATCATGAAAGATTAAGAAGCTGCGAAACACATTTATAGAATGCGCATGGGCAGCTTGCAGAAGAGAACGAGCGCCATGAACTACTGAAGGTGAGTCAAGTGCTATGAAAGAGCTGATTCTGAAAGGCGTATGCATATGTTAATATAGAAACCTTAGGCTATCTAACTTTTTGCTCTACCGCATATTTTGCTCATCCAAAGTTTTCGTAGAATTTGCCCCTCATAGTAAACGCACCCCCTAACCTTGCAAGAATTTTTCGGGGGAAAAAAAGTGTGTTCATTACGCGAGTATAAACAGTGCGTGCACAATCTTTATAGCGTAATGCTCTTTTCTGTTTGTGTGCATCTATACCACAGTGTTTAAATGTGTGCCAAAATAAACGTAATGCATCTTGGAAACTCTGTGCATGTGTGCTTCTGGGAGTGGTGGTGTCACAGCATGCCGCTGCACGCTTGTACTTTCTTTGTCTTCTCTCTTGCCCAAGCAGTATGCTGTCTTTGCTTTTTAACAGTGTTGCTATATTTTTGTTGGCATTAATTTGCATAGGAGGTTCTTCATAATTCAAGCTCAAGGGCCCCACAGGATTTTTGAAATATCGGCTCTCATAAGTATGACTTGAGGCAACATATGACCTTTATTTTTAATGTTTTCAGGCGTCAGCGATCATACTGGTGCACATTATTAAGAGGAGACGCTTCTCTTACAAAAAGTTCCTTATTTTTTTATATTTAGATGAAACTTGGTGAGCTTATGTATATATGTGTGCTGATTTTAAATATGCAGTTATATTTTTTGTGTAAAATGTAGTTTTTAAACTAAAATATATTTCATGAGTCTTCTGGGGAGCAAGATCTTTTTTTGAACAGTTACAAAGCAATTTGACTTATCACAATACAGTAGACTCTCGTTAGGGAGGGGGGTGGCACACGAGTGTTAGAAGGTCAAAAATCACAAAAATAAATCAACTTTTTGAAGTTGACAATTTTGGCATCTGTACCTATTTTCGCACCTATCCGAGAAGTTTCTAGCTTCTCGCGTCATTATTTCTGGTGCAAAATAAATTTATAACATCCGTGTGAGATGAATGTGAGTGCAAATTGACGCTAAAATCGTGCTTTTTCAGCGCCGAACTGTTGCCGTTACACACGAGCTATCAGGTTCATCTTGGTCTCATTTGGAAGGGTAGTTCTTTATCTTCAGTTTCTCACCACCGCTGGCTCGCCTTGCTCATTGGTTTTTGAGCAGAAATGCGTCATCAAGAAGCACTATCACGCGATTCTATTTGCTGCTTGGGGCACGTGACAAAACTTAGGCATCCGACTGGCCAAGTGGCGTTTCCGGCGTCTGCGTCACGATGGTGATGCGCACGGACATGCGCCATTTTGTCATGATGCTACTGTCTGCCTGCGGCAGTAAAGAAGTTCCGTGCTACAGTAATTTGTGAAGCGTGTGTGGCGATCGTTCATTTGCTGTGAACTTCAGAAAAAGCCCCTCCATGGCTCAGGGCAACAAGGATAATGAACTCGCCGAGGTCAACGGCGTTCGCCGAGTCACCGGTGTAGGCCTAACTCGCGTACGAGCCTGTTGGTTGCCGACAACGTTACTGAGAGCGGCTTTGTTTTGCAGCCTTATCAGTTAGAGGACGGCTAGTAAAAAGCAGAGGTGAAGCTACAAGAGATATCAATCTTTGTAGTGACGGAACGGAAGCACAGTCTTATCGCTAAACGCGCTGGTGCCGCGGTTTCCCCCCCCTGTCAAAAAGACCTTGAACTGCGCGACGGGTCGTCAGAGTGTAGTACGCCGCGCGTCTTCGAACAACAGAAAGTCAATCTGTTTGCGGTGAACGTGCTCGCCGCTCACGCAATGGAGGCTACTGGCAACAAGTAGACTGCTTTTAACGACGCGTTCGCAACATTGTCACGGTCTCCACTCGAAAATGCGGCAGTCTTTCGTGAAAAGGAAACTTAACACCTCGGCACTCGTGCTGCCTCAAAATTGGTAAGCGAGGGAACAAGCTTGGTTTGTGACATTTACGGGTAACTCATTCTGAACAAGCCCGAAAAGATCGCCGTGCAATTTAACAGATCCTGGATGACGCGCACATTCGTCGCACATCGCCATCACTACAGTCACCGAACTGATAAGCGGCCTTGGGGCAGCCGAGCACACGGCGACAACTTGCTACAAGACTAGAAGAACCGACACGCTCCTGCAAACAATCGGTCCTATTACATTTCCAGTGCATATTAACTGACTAAATGTATTTGGGCCATGATATTTTTCACTCGGAATGACGAAATAAAGTTTTAATATCATTTTTCTCGAAGCACAGATTTTGACCTCTTTCTTTTGCTTATTTGGTAAAAGTGGACCTAGAACAGCTAGAGCTGTAATTGTCTTTGCACAATGTAGCTAAATGTGCACGAAAAACAATGCTGAGAGCCGATTTTTAATGGGCACCTTCATTTTTTTTTAATATAAAAATGTTTGTTTTTGGTTACATGTAATGAACTATTGCACTGTAATTCCAGAAGTACTCGTTCAATTTTATCAGTTTCTAATTCTAAGTACATACATTTTTTTGGTTAAAAATGTTAAAATTCCTTGTTTTTTTATTCTCTCAAAATGGCAATTTTGTACACCCTGCGTGAAAATTCCTGCAATATATCAGAAACTATTACAGATAGCAGAATAATTTTTTGCAGCATGAAGCTATATGTTTGGAGCACGCAACATAGGAAGCAGATTTTGATTTCTCTTCATGAAATTTTTTAAATTAGTGTTTTGTGTGACCACACAACGGCCACATTCAGAGCTATTAAGTTTAGTAAATTCAAAAATAATTACCCAATCAAAAAAGTGCTTTCTATGTTGTGTAGCTTGTGCTTTCTACTGTTGATCCCTATGCTATTTGTAAATTTCGGACTGGTGGTTATTTCTCCATTGTAGCAGGAACAATAGATATTGTTATCCTAATTAAATAATGAACTAATGAAGCTACAGAAAAAATAACATTTTTAGAATCTGGAGAACAAACTGAGTAATTATGCTAACTTTTGTCACATTTGGTTCAAAAATAAATGAGAGAGCCTTGAAACCTATGTCCCCCCTTAAACCTGAAGGGACCAGGAAAATGTGTTCTATCTAACAGGAGTTTTGTTGCTTGCTGAGAGATGAATAAGGCTGCAGAATGCAAGTCAGAATTCAAGACTTGAAAGACAAGTTATAAGCAGTTGTTCCGTTAAGTAGTAGTTTCGTTTAACAGATTCCCATTTGCTGAGAGTCTGCTGTAATCTGGAATTAGGAGTGTGTCCAGTGCAACAAAAATGGATGTTATAAATTAGTTTCAACACATGTTATGGTACGTTGAACATTTGTGTGCGAGTCAATTTCAAGCCAGAATTTCGCTAACAAGTGTTCAACATTCTATAACTTTTCTTCTAGTTGGTTGAGAACATTCATTTTTATTGCACTACAATCAGCTTCGATTTGAGATTATTTTGATATGCTTATTTACTTTGCAACTTTTTTAGTTTAGATATATTTTTCTAACATATTACCTGTACCGCCCCCTTACACAATGCCCCTTTAGGGCTCTGTTAGGTACTGTAAATAAATAAAAAAATAAAATCTTGCTCCCCAAAAGGCACATGAAATAATTCGTACTTTAAAAGTACACTTAACACAAGAAAAATAATTGCACATTTGAAATCAGCACACATATATACATACAGTTGCCAAGTTTCATCAAATTGATCTGGAATTAAAGTTTTTCAAGTGCACTCATGTCCCCCCGGCACGTGTTAGCCTGTGTGACTGTGTGCCCCCTTTCCAATCTGGATACAATTTTTGGCACGGTAACTGTGTACTGCTGCGGAAGTGACTCTGGAATTGGTCTGCGTGCATTAGACTAAAACCTGACTGGGTGTTTTGCTTCTTCAATCAATATGGAATTGTTGGTACTCGCGGTTTAGCTTGCTTGATTTGTTTGTAGAAGGGCGATCGGCTTTATTTTTAAAAGTTAGTGACATATGTTGATGTCCAGCCAGAAAGTAACAAAGGCAGCATATATTATCATCATAGGTCGGCAATAAAACGTGGAGATCACTCGGAATCGCTCACAAATTATAAATAGAGCTTAGCGCTCACTCATACAGTTAAACCCCCTTTACAGTCGACTCCCGATAATTCGAAGTCGCTTAATTGGAATTATCGGTTAATTGGAAGTGGAGTGGGGCTCCCGTCGGTTTCGCATGCAGTTCAACAGGAAGAAATTCTCGGTAATTGAAAGCTAGAGGTCTGCAATTTTGGTTAATTCGAATTCATTTTCAATCGAATTTTCGGAGGAAATCGTAATGTTTGTTAAATTTCCTATTTTCGAAGTGCTGAACAACAATGCGTGTCCGACCGTCACTCAAGGGAATCGCAGTTGACCACAGCGCCGCAGCTCAAAGCGTCAGCTGATGGCATCGTAGTTGCATGCAGCGCCCCAGATCACGAAATGGCTGCTCCGGCGGTTCCGGTTCTCATTGTTGATCTCGTTACGGTCGTGTGCGGACTCTGCGTTTCCACGTGCGACGACGAAGCTCCACGTGCATTTACAATGGCAACTCGCGGGCCTTATCAGATGCTTGACTTGGCGACGAAAGTCAAAATTTTGAAAGAAGTTGAACAATGAGGCACCGCTAGGCAAGGTATTGCGCAGAAATACGGCATCAAGCATAATACCCTGTCTAACATCCTGAAGAACAAGCGCTCGGTACTGGACGCATTCGAAAATGACCAGTTCAAGATGTCTCGCAAGAGAATGCGCACCGGCGCCCACCCGGAGTAAGAGCAAGCGCGACGATATTGTTGCAGCGAAAGCGTCATCGCTCGCGATTATGCTAGTCATCGAAAACTTTGCTTCGTCCCGATGGCTGGCTCACACGGTTTGAACAGCACCACGAAATGGTGTTTAAAAGCGTTAACGGGGAAAATGCTCCCGTCAACGCTGAAACATGTGATACGTGGAGGGAAAATCAGCTTCACAAATACTTGGGAGTATATCTGCCGGAAGATATCTTCAATGCCGACGAGACAGCACTATTTTACAGAATGTTGACGAGACAGCACTTTTTTACAGAATGTTGACCGAGAAGACGCTGCCCCTTAAGGACGACGACTGTGCTGGAGGGAAGCATAGCAAAGAGTGTTGGTGCTGATAGCGGCGAACATGACGGGCACTGAGCAATGTTGCCTGCTCGTGATAGGCAAAGCTGCTAAGCCTAGATGTTTCAAGGGCATAAAACGCTGCCTTTCGACTACGCGTCTAACAGGAAAGCGTGGATGACCGCAGACCTATTCAAGGAGTGGCTGACAAAATTGGATCGCAAGTTCGCGTTACCTAAACGCAATGTATTCTCCTTGTGGACCAATGCAGTGCACACATGAATGTGCCGCCCTTGAGTGCAATACGTGTCGCCTACCTGGCAGCGAACACTACATCGGTGTTACAACCACTGGACCAAGGGATCATCAAAAACGTGAAAGTACTGTACAGGAAGCATCTTCTCGAGCGGATGCTGTTATGTATGGACAATGCAAGTCAGTATGAGGTGAGCCTTCTCAGTGCTATCCATATGCTGGCGCGAATGTGGGGTCGCGTGAAGGACGAAACCATTGCAAACTGCTTTAGGGCGTGCGGCTTCATTCCAAGTGGTGCAGATGATGACGTGTCTTGTACAGTGGGGGAAGAAGACACAAGTGAGCTTGACGTTGATGGTCTCCTGCCAGCTCTCAGCGACATCCCTTTCGAGGAGTACATTGCCACTGACAGTTCGGTAGAAACGTGCGGTGCACTGTTGGACGCCGAGATTGTGGAGATGGTTCGGTCCAGCGAGCCTAGTCGCGAAACTGAGGTTGACGACGCCGCAAGTGAGCCACTACCGCGGGCTGCTGATGTAGCCGCAGGCCTTGCCCTCGTGCAGCGGTTTTTCACTGCTGAGAGCAACGCCGAGGAAGCACTCGGGCACATATACAGCCTGCAGTACTTGCTCTCTGCTGCAAGATTCAGCAAACAGAAGCAAACGGCAATCACAGATTTTTTCTCATAAACTGCTTTGAAATAAATGTATTTTTCGTTCATTGTGGTTAATTGGAATTCCGCTTAATTCGAAGTTTTTCGTGGTCCCCATGAACTTCGTATTAACGAGAGTCGACTGTATAAGATGACTACTCTGGGCAGCAATTCTTGTTCGTTATGTGAGATATCTGTTATAAACAAGGTACCTCGTAGGCATTTTTTTATCAACCTGTATTTTACTAAAGGCACAATGATGTCTCTTATACCCATTTGTCTCATGCACGGATATTCAAAGGCCAAAAATTGCATAAAAAATACTTTTTTACCTGACATTTTCGGAATGTGTACCTATGTTTGCACTTATCTGAGAAGTTTCTAACTTCTCGTATCATTATTTTTGGTGCAATACCAGTTCATAGCACCCGAATGAGATGGATGTGAGCACAAATGGATGCCAAAATAGTGCTCTTTTCTCAGTGCACCGTTGCCGTTACACGCGAGCTTTCGTGGCCATCCTGGTCTCGTTTGGAAGAATTGTTCTTCATCTTCAATTTCCCGCCACCACTGGCTCGCCTTCTGATTGGTTTATCAGAAAAAAACATGTGAAGTACTAGCTCGAGATTCTATAGTCTGCTTGGGGCTTGTGATAAAACCTATGCATCCGATTGGCCAAGGCTTGTTTTCAACGTCAGGTTCACCATCGAGACGCGCACGGGCATGTGCCATTTTGTCGTAATGCTGTCCTCTGTGTGCTGCAGTAAAAAAATCTATGCCCCACACAAAGTGAAGCAGGTGAAGTGATCGCTCGCTGTGAACTTCAGAAAGAGCCCCGCTATGGCTCAGGACAATGAGAATGATGAACTCACGGTAGTCAACGGAGCGGTCGCAAAGTCACGGGGGTAGGCCTAACTGACGCTGGACCTACGAGCCCGTCGGTTGCCAACAACGCTGAAAGCGGCAGTGTTTTTCAGCCTACACAGCGAGACAGCATGTGAAAAGCAGAAGTGAAGCGACAAGAGATACCAATATATGGGGCAACAGAACGAAAGCGCTGTCTTATTGGCAAGGTTCCGCTTGGCATTGCCCAAGTCGTTGCCAGGCTGCCCCTAAATTTGAAAAAGAAATTTGCTGTTGTAGTTGTGCCTTCCCCGTGTCGTCCGCGGTGCATTCTGCCCGTGCGTGTGCGATGTTGGCCATTTTAATTAACGTAATGAACGGCGCGTTTCAGAAGTCTGGCCGCGTCCTCTTGCTGTGTGCGCATCTATGCAATTAAGTGGTCGGTCTCGATCGTGTTTCACAGTTATGGAATCAACGCGCAACAACGCGTATGAATACACACTGAATGGGGAACTGAATTTCTGCGCCGCGTTTCTCTGCACTGAATATCTCCGTAGCTGTGTGTACAGTCGAACCCCGCTACAACGAATGCCGCTTCAACAAAACTTTTGCTACAACGAAAAATTCACGATTCCCTATCAGCAGTCCATAAAAGTCAAGGCATACATATTGTCGCCCCAAGGAACACTTTTTCTTCTGCCGTCCCGCTTCAACGAAATTTCACAGTGCAATTCCAGGCTCAGATATTTATTTCTATACAGGAAACCCAATCTTTGAGAACCTGAAAATACGTTGAAGTCTAAAACACTCGTTGCCACCACCAGAAACGCCGCTGTTTAGCAAGTATGGGCGCCGCCAATGCTCGATAGCAATGACAATGACACTGCCCTGCTCATGAAGGATGGCCCTGCTTTTGCGATTAACTTGTTTTCGAGTCGCAGACGATCCAAAGCTGAAGCTCATTAGTTCAGTTCATGGTTTCCTTCACACAGCTGCAGCGTGCAACCGTGGACCGATGCCTTTTTCGATTCCAATGCTTATTTTATTCGCGCTTGGCCAGTGTGGTACCTAATCAGAGCGGCTGTTCGTCCGCATTATCAACCAAATCGGCCAGCCGCGAGATTTGAATGATAAGAATGGCATAGAATAAGGCAAAAGTCGCCGCTCCACGATACCGTGCCTCCATCTCGGAGTTGTCAGATACATTTTGACGGCGGACGGCTGCTGGTGTTAACGTGTCAATGCAACTGTTTGGTACGTTTACGAGTGTGGTTGTAGGCGTTACTTCAGCTATTTTCACCATGGCCTGACTATGCATGACTATGAATCGCGTTATGACGCTGCTGGGAACTAACAGGAAGCAGCGGACACTTTAATTTTAAGAACGTTCCTTTGTTTAGCTAGCCCAGATCAGGTATTTTTTTTTTTCGATTTCACTACAACGAAATTCTCACTTTATCGGAAATATTTTCCTCGCCCCGTGAGTTTCGTTGGTGCGGGATTCGACTGTACCTAGTCGATTGCGCACAACGATGCGTTTTATGGAGAAACTGGATACAGTCGAATAGTCTTTTCTGATCGTGTCGTTTCGTGTCTCAGATGCTCAGAAATAGGGAGTCTAGCTCTCTGCACAGCTGATCGTGCCGCGTCGACCACGTGCGACTACAGGAACGCGTTTTCCTAGCTGTATTAGCACAAGACAAATCGTTCGGACTCTTGTACTTATGAAGATTAAACATGACAAGTCTGAATAATTGGGGTACGTCGAATATACTACAGCTAAATACGGCCGAAAGGCTGCTTTATGAGCGCTGCTGAAGCGACCTAAGCGCGACTTGCGTGTACCTGTAAATAAGACTCTCCTGGTGAGCCGCCGTCGCCTGCAAGGCCCCATCCATAATAAGCCACCAAAATTATAATCAATGAATGTTTATTGTCTCTAAGCTCGATGTTCAGTTCCACTTGCGTACTCATACGTGACATTGCGCGTTGATTCCTTATTCAGAGAGATAATCGAATGTGCTCCGACTTCTGCAAGGTCTTGTTAATTCCTACGTCGCCCACGCCCTTGCGAACAACAGGGGACAACACGGAGCCCTCGTAGGAAAGGCACAAATACAGGGGCAAATTTCTAAATTTTATGCTAAATCTGGCTGCTGTCTGAAAACACTGACCCCTAAATGTGGCAACTGACTTACGCAACGCTAAATGGAACCTTGCCATCCTATCGCTAAATGCGCCAATGCTAGGTCCCCCCCTCCCCCGTTTTACGAAATGACCCTGTTTGTGTGTGAACTGCGTGACGGGTCGTCAGAGTGACTATCACCGCGCGTCTACAAACAGAAAATCCATCTATTCACAGTGAACGTGCTCGCCGCCCACGTAATGTACGTTACTGGCAACAAGCAAAGTGTTTTTAGCCACGTGTTCGCAACGGTGACCGTATCGTGTCGCGGTCTCCACCCAAAAATGTGCAGTCTCATGTGACAAGGAAACTAACACCTAGCTACTCTTGCAGCCTCGAAATTGATGAGCGAGTGCGCGAGTTCAGTTTGCAACATGTACGTGTATCTCAATCTGGACAAGCCGGAAAACAGCGCTGTGTCGAACGACGGATTGCAGATGGCGTGCGCACATCACAACTGGTTAACTGCAATTTTTTATGAAGAAACATGACGTGCAATGGAACTTGTCTCTACTGATTTCCAACCACTTGAGCTGCTGTGCATATACCACAAAATTATACCATGTATACTAAAGCTTAAGTTTCAGACTTGTACAATGGAACTTGTCTCTACTGATTTCCAACCACTTGAGCTGCTGTGCAAATACCACAAAATTATACCATGTATACTAAAGCTTAAGTTTCAGACTTGTGCTGTTGTGCTGGTTTCAAGCAGTGCTGTAATTGAATCAAATTTCATTTCAATTTTAATTGTGCAGGGACCTGGAGCGTTCATACCGAGGAGGCGGAGGCATGCCAAGGACTGGCAACTATGGCAGGGGCAATTACAATGGTGAGTGGTTGTTGTGCATTTTTATGGCCTGGTAGTGTTGGGACATCCTCCTGGTTACAGCCAACAGATATTTTAAAAGCCAATAATAATAACGAATTCCTCAATTTCATACTTTCGTTGGGTCATATTACATTTTGCCTGCTTCTGCACCCCATTTCTGGTGCAAATCCACTGTACCTGCCTAGTTAAGGGGGACGCGGGTCAGAACAGCCAAAAATGGCCAAAAAGTTTTTTTGAAAAACCTATTTTCGGGGCATGGTAAATACAATCAAATAAGTCCTCAAAGCACCCTGGCAGCAGTATAATGCCCCAAATATAACGAAATTTGTTCGAACTTCGTGCGCATGCCATGAGCGTTGCAGTGGGGTCGAGCGCCACCATTTTGAGCTAGATTTAAAGCTGTGTCCTTTGTGCATAATCTCAAAGTAGCATCGTTCAAGCAGAATGGCTCCTGTCGCTGATTTTCTGGAGGTCGTTCCCGAGTAGCTAATTGGCCCTTACTCTGTGTGCATTTTGAGTGCGCCATACCGACCCTCCCATTGGCCGACATGGCTGGCGTGACTGATGCAGTGGTCTTTTTTTTTTTTTTTTTGTGGCTGTCTGATTGTGTGCGTCTGCTTTTGCGCTCGTGCATGTTTCTCGACACACCGCTTTTCTGCCTTGCGCTAGTAGCTTTTGCACGCTATCGAGGTGCTCAGAGCCTGTCGTCTGAAACCGCCCTCGCACCGAGCTTTTGGAAGAGCTAAAAAGTGGGCTTAGAACAAGGAGACGACAGCTAGAAGTGCACCGTTGGGATGATAGTTTGGTGAAGTCGTTGTCCATTAGGCACCTTTCCATTTACGATCCGCTCCGTGTACAAGTAACTGCATAGCGCCTGGGCAGTAGGATCACGTGAGCAGTGGAACGTAGAGCGCATCTGGCACTCCACTTACGAAGTTGATTGAGCGAAGGGTGAAAGAGCGAGCTCTTGGTTTCGCCGTGATTTTGCAGCCGCTGAGCTAACCACCTTCCGGTAGAACGCCCTTGTCAGAAACTAAAAATCTCTGCAGTTCCTTGCACCATAGGTGTGTGCAGGGTTCCCTTTCAGTGGAGACGGAGGTTAATACCAGCGTCCCCCTTCCTAGAATGTCAATTCCGATGCCCCCCTCGTGCGCACGCCTATGCCCTGCACTATCTTGCGATGCTACGCCTGCGTGTGAAGTCGATAACCCCTTCCCCTTTTCCCCGCTCTTGGGTTTTACAAATTTCAGTTTCTGTACGAATCAGGGGCCCATGCTGCCTAGTGATTCAGGTGTCACGCTGACTGTTCATCTGTGTATGTTTTCTTGCACTGTTTTTAGCCACACTTTTTTAGCCCACAGTCATGTTCATTACTGTACTTCTTCATATTTTTAAAGTGACACTCATAGCTATAACTACTGAAGTATGTGTCCACTGATATATATAATATACATGTGTAAGTTATTCCTCATATCTTGTCTATGCAGGAAGATAAAGAACCTGTGGCACGAAATGGAAAAAAAAAATCGGGCTGGTGTTGTTGGTGTATTAGGTAAGCAGCACATTTTGAATGCCACTTTCTTTCTTTTTTAAATAATCTTGGTTATTACTGTCAGGTTTGTGAATATGTGTGCATTAGCTGTTGTTGTGCTTTCTACTTTCTGTTCTGTGTTTCGAAGGAGCCACCCTTTTTTTTTTTTTTCCTGCCATCGCCTCATCGAAGGTCCAGGTCCGTCTTCTGCGGCACCTCCTGTCTGGAAGACTAGTGATTTTGTTGTTCTGTTATGTGGGAAACAAGAAATCACTATCTTCGGACAGTGGGCTGCACCACCTTCAACTTCGGTTCTCGTCGCAAAGTTTAGAAAAACTACATGCAGTTGACTTGTGTGTGTCCTTTACACAGTTCTATGTGGGCTACCCTGCATGTGAATATTGCTGTTAGTTATAAATTAATTTCGCTTGGTAGACTTTGTGCTATGTGGGCTACCATGCATGTGAATATTGCTGTTATAAATTAATTTCGCTTGGTAGACTTTGTGCCTGCTCATTAAACAGGCAGTAAGATTGCAGACACCTGAACACTTCAACAGTGTTTTGCCCGCCTACTCTTGGTGCAAAAAACCTGATTTTTAGCGCCTATAAATCTGGCCTCTAGTTGTAACCTATGTTTAGTTATACCTGGGTCTGTTTCATCGAAGTTTGAGTGTATATTGAGAAGGCCAACAGGTGAAGAAAGCCAGTTCTAGTATGTTTGTTAAAGGTTCCTAATTAACTGGCTATAGATATTGCTTACTTAAGTTATGTCACATAAATGTTTGTTTTCACTAATTGAAGCAGCAGTATAAAAAATGTTCCTTACTGGGGCAAAGTGGTCTTTGAAACCAAAAAGTGAAAAAAAATTTTTTAATGGGCATATTTGGTTTCTGCAAGTAATTTTCTATATCTCTGCAAATTTTAAAGACCAGGAAGAGGTAATTTTTTTTGTAATGTCATTCTAACTGTTCAGATTCTTAATGCTGTTAACATGCAGAACCTGCAAAAAAATGGGGAACCTACTTTGAGGCTTCTATATAAGCACCTGTGTTAGAAGCTCCGCTACGAATTTATGAGGATTGCAAACATGTGCACCATGATTGTTGCTTTTTTTTGAAGAAGCTCTGTGTTTTCAGCTTTTTTCATTTTTCTCAAAAAAGTAAATTTACGGCAGTTCAGTTTAGAGGCCTCAATATCTCTGCAGCTAGGACTGGTACAACATTTATTTTGCTATGGAAGCCTGTATGTGTGTAGAATGCATTATGTGAGCAGAATTTAGAGCCCAAGCTTTTTAATTAATTACTCATCAAAATTGTAACACAATTCTAACTGCTTTTGAAGATGGACAGTTCATTTTGCTGTAAAATAACAAAGAAAAGCCTAAAAACAAAAAAACTTGCATACTTGCAATCTATAGTCATTAGTCTATGTTGGCATATCTTAAATATAATTACGCACTTTTTTCTATGGCGGCCTTAAACAATAGGGGGAGAACTTGTTATCTCAGGAACAAGATGAGTTACAGGAAATCTAATAGAAATATTTGAATTCAGCAGAAAAAAAAACTGCATAATCCTGTGCAGTTTGGTCAAGATCACTGAAGAAATAAACAAAAAAAAATGTCAAAGACCAGTCTGCCCTTTAAACATGGAAAGGAAAGCATTAGCTTAAACACGTTGGGATTTAGCCGTAATACAAAGATAATGATGTCAATTGCACAGCTGTTGCTGCACAGGGTGCTGTGCATTGCGTTGTTGTTGCAAGACGTTGGCACCGCCTCTAGCAATGCATTACGTTGCTCTCTAAGGTGCAAATCTGGTTTTCGCTTGTGCTTGAGGCAGCCGAAGTTCATGCAGGAGCACTTTCATTAGTGTGCATTTATTTCAGATTAAGATTGCACAGTACAGCTTGTTATAGCTTGGTTCCCAAGTACTAATAACGCTCGTTGTTGGGCTAGTTGGTGCATTGCTTCAGAAAAAATGCCAGACAATAAAATAACTGAACACAGGCAACGAAGAAGGAGACAGGAAAACGACGATCTGTCTAGGGGCTTTCCTGTTTCCTTCTTCGTTTCCTGTGTTCGTTATTTTATTGGCTGGATTTTTTCTGGCTCCTAAATTCTATAGGTTTTGACTCAATCCGCATATAGTTTGTAATAACGTGCAGTTACTTCAATAGTATGTTTGGAGCTTTCTGCGCACTTGTAGCCACACGTAAACCTCTTTGCTTAACATCCCCCCCCCCCCCCCCATTGCTATCTCCTCACCTCTTGTTTTTCCGTCTTGTTGCAGGATTTGGCACTGAGAATATCTCCACCTCGGGATGCCTGCCTGCCCATTGTTTTGCAGTGTCGTTCACTTAAAAGCAGACTTACATGCCTGTTCACACCCAGGGGGTATTGGCTGGCAGCTGGAGGGATCATCATTGGTTTTTTCTTTTTTGTTAGTTTTTGTTCTTTATTTTTTCATTGCACACCTCATAAGTATTGACAGAGTGGAGCTACAGCCGATCAGCAGATTATTCACACATTGAGAGCGAATTGAAGCCGTCAAAATGTCATCCGCCCACTTGTTGCAGCATAGCACCTTTCCAATGCAAATATGCTTTTTTTTTACCAGACTGTTTTAGTTGTTTCCAAGGTGCTGCAGTTTATCTTTGATGCTGTGTACAAAAAGAAAAAGGAATAAAACCTCTTTAAATATGTTTGGGTCACTGCCAAGTCTCTCTTCTGTGTACTCTCTTGTTGGACTGTTGTACATGTCTACGCTGACATGTGCGAAGGAATCCTGCTAAAGCATTTTTCTTGAATATCATTCAGGTGAAGAGGGGACTAGTGCTCTGGGAAATTTGTGATGCAAACATGTAGTTGAAATTTGGCACTGATGCTCAGTTAATGCTGAACTGTGCCGAATGGTATGCTCTGGCATTCAAAATAGAGCTGACTCTTCAAGCGCAACTTATATAGGAAGGGACATTGCATGACATACTTGGGAGGTGTGTTTATCGAGATTTAGTTTCGGAGCAGATTTCTCGGGCCACGTATCACTGGTAATTAAGTTTTTGCTTTATGGTGAACGTAAAAATTCAGTGGTTTGTACTAAGCATGCAATGCTGATCAAGCGACCAAGTTAACTGAAATTCATATACAGGGCATTTCAAGAAATGTGTCCAATATAGTTCTAAAATCACAGAAAGGAGGCACCTACGGGCTACCTGCAGTGTTCTCTTTACTTTGCAAGAAGGCATCTTAAGATGTGTATGAAAATATGGCAGTAATTACAGAAATTAATAAAATTAATCTTTAACCAGTGGAAATAGAGTCCAATGGGCGAATTAAAGTACTTCCTACAAATAGTCCACAGCCACTTTGAAAATTTGGAAAAGCGGCCACTGGTAGTCTCTGCAAAATGGTTGGTTCTGGGCTGGCGAATCCGACGCCCGAAACAGAGCGTCTACCATTCACTTCAACAATGCCTCAATGAAGACTGTTTCCCTCGCTGTTATCAACCTTCAGTCTAGACACTTCCCTTCGTGGCTTGCTCATTCTTCTCCGCCGTAGGCCGCTCCTCTCAGCTTTTCTGCCATTGCCCTCGTTTTCTCTTGCTCTACCGCCAACGCAGTCGCCAGCTTGGCGATTCTCATCAGCAGTTCACTTATGGGCAACCATCATTTTTCATTTTTTCCTCTACCTCACATTGCCTACACTTCGCGTCAGCCTCTTCTCCATCCGCTTCTACACTTGTGTCCTTTTTCAAACCCCCCCCCCCCCCCCCGCATCCTGAACACTTTACAGTCCTTTTAACCATGTCTTTCTGTCATCGGTTGTCCCTATGACTTGTCTCACTAGATGACCCTACGAAGAAGAAAAAGTCTAAGCTCTTTATCACAAAAATTTGCGTGTTCAATGTATGTGCACCTCCCCCAAGGTTCGGCAAAAGAGAACAACAAAAAATAAAACACACACGCACGAACTAATAAATACCTGGTGGCTGACCCCCGAAAAAGCCATACAATAAAATAAGTGCTACAAAGATTTTAACTGCTGCCTTCATAATTATAAAGACAAGCTCAAAACATGCAAAACCACTTACCTGCGCAGTCGATCGAGAGCAAGGAGGTAGTATAACCTCCTTGATCGGGAGCACGGTGGACGCCTCCACCGTGATCGGGAGCGCTCAAAAAACACGTCCATCCACCGTGACAGTCCGCACCGAACTCCCGTACAAACGGCTGCGCGCGCATCCCACACGGACTGCTCCTCAGAAACTTCACTGCTCTCCGTAGGCGCCGCTTGCCGCTCATCACACTTTTCCATTCTAGCCACTGTACTATCGTTAGAATGTACTAGAAGTGTTGAGTGTCGCGACTGCGCCACTCCGCCTGATCCCTTCCGCGTTGCCCGACGCACATACAACCCGCAATGTTCTCCCATCTGAAAAAAAAAAACGGATAACGAAGAAATGTCACCGTCGTGCATCTGAGCGGACTTCTCAAGAATGCTATCACGTCTGCACAATTACCTGCAGTAGCGTAGAGTTCGGCGCAGCCATCTAGGAGTATCACGCTAAGATCGTCCACAATTGGAAAATTTTCCGTCGGTACACCGTCGATGTCTAACGATCACAGGTATGTATCAAGGTGTTGTCTGTTAGCGCGTGACAGGAATGTGCGAGGCTGCACCCAAATGCTGCACCCTCGCGCTAGAAGGTGCAAGGGTTCGTGGCACCATGGCGACACCTAACCAACACCCTGTATAATCGGGGATGGTGGTGCAAGGGGCGCTGCTGTACCTTGAATCGAAGAGCGAGGTGCAGCGCACTGTGAAAAGGTGCAGAGAACCTAGGGTGAATCGAATAGACCTGTAGTGTTTAACACCGCTTCTGGTACGTTCATGATTTGCATGAGAGCTTCTCATACTTTTCCTGATCGTCGGCTCGCTGTTGGTTTTTCAGATCGCCTGTCCACAATCTTTCGAAGTCTACCGGTGACATCAGTTCCCTCGCCCATGGCCGAATCTTGGACGAGGGAACTGATGTCACCGGTGTACCGCATTCATGGCGCTGCAAGTGACAGCTGAAACTATGTTTATTACGTGATGCAGATGCTTGCGAGACTTCGCTGCTTCCACCACATAAACATGTGCAGGCTCTGTGTTTTGATCAGATTATGCTAGAGAACACCTATAAGCGTTCTCCCACAGTGATGTTGTAGCCCTGCCCTTTGTAATGGGTGATATTGCCACAGGAAATTGCCATTGCTCCGCACAGCGATAACGAAGAGAAAGGCTAACGGCACAACTACGAGCGATGAAGCCAACCGCAATGCACGAGCCGGCCCTGCATACCCACGGGACTCCATCGAACAGCCATCGCGCGTGAGGAAGAAGGAAACGAGGGTGCTCTAGGCAGAAGCTCACGAGGACGACCGACCTTCGGATCTTGATTGCTGTGCGTCGTTCACTTTAGGCACAAGTTCGTCCCTTAATACACAGTGTAAATAGACACCCTTGTTGTGAGGCTTATACATTCGTTACGATATGACGGCAAATCCAAATATGGCAGAAAAAAAAGAGAAAACACGCACACAAAAGGAAAGTGTCTTTGATCACTGGCTTGATGTCCCTGCGGCCGGACATGCTCTATCCTGCAGGTAGGTCGCACACCACCAGTGTTCCAATCTTCGCTATGTTCTTTGAAAACCCTCCCACTGCAGTTGTTCCTCTTGTGCCTCTCGGAAACCTAGCGCTATCGCCAGCGATCGTTGCTGCCGCAGCGTTTGCCCTCTCTCCATCGGGCAAGGGAGTCAAAGCCACGGCCGCTGCAGATGGCGACTGCAGATGGGGTGGTGGTGAAGGCCACAAAGGGGGGCATTTCGGTACAATGTGCTCTGTTTTCCTCCTTCAGGTTGCACAGCGGGCATCTCTTGTCAAGACTGGGAATGCACTCCGCCCTTAGCGATCGGGTGCGCAGCATGCCGCATCTAGCTTCACACATGCAGAAGGCCGCTTCCTTTTGAATTGTCGTACGGCAGTTTTTTTTTTTTTTCAAATAGATGGTCTCGCTTTGTTGTAAAAACTCAAAACGGGCTTCCCTGCTCCTGTCGTCCGCCAAATGGTACTTTCGGGTTCTTGTACAGCTTCGCGGGCCTTTCTTCTCCTGTCACTCTGAGGCTTCTCTGTGAGTCGGCATGGTGTGACCCTGTATTTTCGACTAGGTGTTTGGTGTGTAGCACCTACCTTGTATTGATGCACTTGAGGTGGATGTACTTATACACCTCAGATGCCTAACGCCCATCTGGCAGTTGGCTCAGTCGCCTTTCATAGGAGAGTTTCGGAACTGTTTCCCAAGCCTCAAAAGAAAACCATCCCTCATCGCCCTTCACTGCCTTGGTTGGTACACCTCTATGGACCCCAGTGTTGCCCTACCTGCTTACCTCTGGTGCGTTTTCAGGAACTGGCGTGTCCCAGAGGACAGACACAGCACACTGTCTGCAAAAGTTAGGGCCGGGACAGCTAGCGATTTCCAGAGCTCTCGGGCAACTTGAAACTTGTTGAAAACCCAAAGTGCTCCGAATTTTAAAACAGGCATGTTTTCTTATTGTCTTGGACCTCAGTTCGTCCTTGTAATGGCTTGTATAGTGCGCTGCAGGAGAGAGAGTTACTCCCCAGCACGTGTAAGTGTTCGTCCACTCCACAGGCTTTCCCTGGAGTGTGAGCCTGTTCTCGCTGTCTTTCTCAACGCCCTCTTGGCTCACCACAACCATACACTCGAACTTTGTGGGTTTGAAGCATAGACCGATGGCGATGGTACTCGGGGAGGACTACTCCTAGACTTCACAAGGAACAATCGCCTTAATATTCTAAACGACGGATCATCGACATATCTCCGTGGCTCAACGTTCAGCAGCTGTCTCGACTTAGCTTCTCGGTGCCTTTCAATATCCACCGCCTGGTGCGCAGACGTTAAAACATATGGTAGCGATGACATTCCTACTTACATGCAACTATGATGGTATACCAGCGTTGCAAGCATTCGAAGACAATGCACAGATTGGGAGGCTTTTCAAGAAGGGCTAGGAAAGTCTTGTAGCTCTATAGCTTCTCCGAAAAAATATTGAAGAATGAATTGCCACAGCCGTACAGACCACTACACGAGTTGTCAAACATCAATTTCCAGGAAGCCGGTTTATGTGGTCGAAGAGCTGCGGGCAGTTCGTCGTCGAGCTGAACTCAAATACAGGCGAATGAAATCGATCACAGGCCTGAGTACCTCTCGTGACGTGCAAAGGAAAATTCAGGGGTACTTAAAAAAGCTTGGCCACCAAAACTGGAAGTCATTTTGCACCACCATGGATCCACGAAAACCACTAAAATATGGCACGTCATATGAGCTCTATCATCTTCTCCTCAGCAACTGCGTCCTTTCCGTGCATTGGCCATCATAACAACATGCAGCGAGAAACAAATCGCGGAAGAATTTTCTATGCACCTCTCCGGCTCCGCAAGAACGAATGGCTCACTGCTTCAAAGCGCACCCCCTACGGCAGACGTCCGTCTCGATATCCAGAAGTCATGACTGGCTTCCGGATGGGAAGGTCATCAATTGACAGTGTGACTGATTTGGTAACAACCGTTGAACATCAGAAACGGCGCCGCCAATTAACGGCTGCAGTATTTCTTGATATCAAAGGTGCATTCGACAATGTTCTGCATGACGCCATTCTAAATGCTCTTGAAGACTATGGCACTGGTAGCCGCATGCATCAATGAATATCCAGCTATCTACTATCTACAAGAGATAACTATATTCATGTCTACTGCTGACGGTGACAAAAATAAGCATTCCGTCTATCGTTGCGTGCCTCAAGGTGGAGTCCTGAGCCCAAAATTTTTTAATATCGTACTTGTTGGCCTCATTGAAAAGCTCCTTAAACTACGAGGCAAAACCTCGGTGTCTGTGTAGACAGATGGCATTTTCATTTGTACCACAAGTCTAACACGTTTGCAAGTACAAAATGATGATGTTTGATGTCTTGTTGCGCAAGGGCCATTCCACGGCCAAAGAGCGCCAGTTCATCTTACTAAAGATATGGACAATGATTGTGATACGCGGCTGTATAAGGGCCATAAAATTCCTCGCGGTAAGGCGGGTAAAAACATACAAGTAATAAAATCATGACCATGCCGTGAAAGGTGTGTGTGGTGTGAATAGATGACAAAAGTTGGTGATAATGGAAAACAATGGTGGAAATGTATGGCATTAGCACAAGTGCCTCACTCGTTCATACCCTTGCTTCCAAGGGCCGTGAGGCAAGTGCTTTGTTGTGTAGCCACCGCAGCGAAAACCTCTCTGGAGAGGTCGTGCTACGGAATGCCCGGTTATATGATATGAAAACTACGAATTTCTTTTAAAAACGCTAACAATGATTTATGACTAAAAAGCGGTTCCCTACAGACGAACATTGTAGGGTGTAAAGGTATATGTTGTCGGTAGGGTAATGGAAAGTGTTGTTTTTTTAGTTTCTAACTGTTTGCTCTGGATTAACATGTGAATAACTGTTAATGCTTCACCACATCTGTCACGCAATGGTGGATCGCCACCGGACAAAAGATATGTGTGTGTCGTGTATGTGTGTCCTATCCTGAGCCTCGTTAGTATTACCAGAGTCCTTCAAATTAAGGGACTGTGGTATTACCTCTGTATGATGCGATTTTGATACTGGCAGCCAATGGCCAAGGTGTGGCTTAATAATGTGTAGTTTGTTTTGTGTGTGTCTATCCCACTTGCTCTGCCTGTAGTCCCTGAAATTTCGTTTGAGAGACGACTTAAAATCAAGGGCCGGATTGATATGGGTGTAGTGACAGTGCTTTCGTGGACAGATGCAGCAAGCTGATCCGCCCTCACGTTGCCTTGGATCTCATGGTGCCCTGGCACCCAGCACACTACAACATGTTTGAGTGTGTAGAGTGTGCTTAAAATGGAGTAAAGTGAGACGAGGACAGGGTTTTTCTGTTTTTTTAAGAGTGTGCAGAGCCGTTACCACACTGAGGGAGTCCGTATAAATTACTGCTTTTTGTATTTCTAATTGCTTGATGTGTTTAGCCGCCACAAGTATCGCGTAAGCTTCCGCTGTGAAGATACTTGTGCCTATAGATGTAGAGGGCCAGCATCCAAAAAGGATGGGCCGACAGCAGCGTAGGAAACAGAGGAGTTAGACTTGGAGGCATCTGTAAAGAACTCAAGACGTGTGTATTTGTGTTGAAGTTCCAGGAAGTGTGTTCGGATATTGGCAATAGGCGCATGTTTTGTAACTTCTAGAAAAGACACATCGCAGTCTATAGTCTGCCACTGCCACGGTGGTTGGTATGCTGTACAGGAGCCATTAAACTGTGTTCAAGTGACACTCCAGTTTCCTCAGCTAGACCCTTCAGGCGAACTGAGAAGGGCTGCCTCATCGAAGGCCTGTTTTGAAACAGAATGGAGCTCGAATGGAATGCAAAACTTTACTTACAAATAGCTTTTTTTCCGGTGAAGGTGGAGCCTTTAGTTCAGGGCCCCTGTGGCCTTTGCCATCTTGCAAGCTTTGTCGATCAGCTTGAGCTGTTCTTCAGGCTTAGAGCAGGACAGCGCAGCCTCCCACTGCTCCGGTGTTGGTGTACAATTTCTTGGCACTACCTGTGTGTGTTGGCAGGCCCATGTCACGTGGTAAAGTGTGGGGTATTCTCTGCATAGCAGGCATTTGTTGGTGTATATTCCCGGATAGATTTTACTCAGAAGACTGAGATTGGGGTACGTATTAGTCTGCAGCTGTCTCCAGGCAACCGACTGCTCTCTGTTGAGGTCTTTGTGGGGAGGGGGCATATTCTCCTCAGTGCTCTCTGGTGTTCTAAAATTGCTCCATAGTGTCTAGTAACTGTGGCTGGTTCCTCGTCGTTGTGTGCCCCCCTGTCGGCGTATTCTCGGGCAATGGCGTCGGCACGCTGGTTCCCTGTCACAGTTTCATGGCCTGGTGTCCACGTAATAGAGCAGCTCGAGAAGTTGATTTTTCTTCCCTTGAGTATGCGGATGGCAGCACTGGATATGCGTCCACTGCTGTACCGTCGACACGCTTCTTGCGAGTTAGTAACTATTTCTGTAGTAAACTCTTCGCTCTGGTGTGTGATGGCGAGCGCGATCGCTACTTCCTCAGCCTCGAGGATGTTGTTGCTTTTGATCAAAGCGCTGTTGACTTCCCTAAGTTGGGGTGATCAACAACGCTTACAACTGTCCCGGAGTGCTCTCTGTATGTGGTCGCGTCAACGTACAATACGTCGGTTCTCGCCTTGAAATTTTTTTCTTGTGCTTCTGATCTGGCTTTTCTTCGAGCTTTATGGATTTCTGGATGCATGTTTCGAGGTATTGGGCTGACTTCAATGATCTGGCGAATGTCCTTTGGTATGCTCGCCGTGTTATTGATTTCTCCGCAAGCATCCCTCATGCCCAATGTCTGCAACGTATGCCTGCCCGTAGCAGTCAACATTAATCTCATTTTCTGCGCAACAAGATGCGCCTCGATGTGTTCTTGCACTGTGCTGTTTATCCCGAGTTTAAGGAATTTCTCTGTCGAGGTGCTGACAGGTAGACCAAGGGCGCACTTGTAGGCTTTTCTGAGGATTGCCTCTAATTGTTCTTTTTCCTGTGGGAGTGGTGTTTGGTAGGGGACACTGTATACAATCCTACTGACCCCGAGGGCCTGTACAAGCCTACAAGTGTCCTCCTCCTTCATACCCCGTCTTTTGTTAGAGAATTCTGGTGATCATCCTCGTGAATTGCGCTGTAGTGTTTGACAGCTGTCTGATGGTGTGGTCTATACGACAGTTGCTTTGTATCCACATGCTGAGAATCTTGATTCGGGACACCTCTGGAATCTTCTTCCCCCCTATATAGACGTCTATGGAGGTTTGCAGATCGTATCCTCGTCTGTAGACTCTCAGAACTTCTGATTTCTCCGGAGAGCAGACGAGGCCACATTGACGCACGTAGTTGTGAACTGTATCAGCTGCGCGTTGCAGAAGATCTTGTTTTTGGCCTAGAGATCCTCTTGTCACCCAGATTGTAACATTGTCTGCGTAGATGGCATGTCTGAGTCCTTCAATGTTTTGGAGGTTCCGAGCTAACCCGATCATAACGATGTTGAACAGCATCGGCGATATCACAGAACCTTGGGGTGTTCCTTTTGTGGGCGTATCAAACGTATCAGTGCGGATGCCTCCTATACCAATTGTGGCGGTTCTGTTACTGAGAAAAGCTTTGATGTAGTTGTGTATTCGCTTTCCACGGCCTAAATTTTCTAAGCCCCTCTAGCACAGTCTTATGACTGACATTGTCGAAAGCAGCCTTAAGATCCAGTGCAAGTAGTATGTTTTCGCCATATTTTGGACATCGGTAAGCAACTCCTCCTTGATTTGTAGGAGAACGTCCAGTGTTGAGAGGCATTTTCGGAAGCCAAACATGGTGTGCGGCATAAGTTCGTTGTCTTCCAGGTAGGTCTCCAGCCTCTGAAGTACGATTCTCTCGTATACTTTTCCCAAACAATAAGTCAACGAAATGGGTCTTAAATTTTCCAAGCTTGGAGCCTTTCCAGACTTTGGAATCATTATTATTTCCGCATGTTTCCAGTCATTTGGAACGGTACCCTTCTACCAATGTTTGTTGATGAATTCTGTAAACCTTGTTATAGATTTGTCATCGAGGTTCCGTATCATAACGTTGCTGATGTCATCCTTTCCTGGCGTAGTGTTCTTTGTTGCCGACAGCATAGCATGTCGAACTTCTTCTGTGGTAATGGGTTCGTCCAGAGCGGGATTAGCTGCACCAGTGTATGCCAGGTTGCAGTCAGTATTCGTTGCATCGCCAATATAGCACAGCTTTATGTATTCTAGCAGTTCCCGGTCTGTGCCTTTGAATTGGTGTGCAATCTTTTGAGTTGTCTTACAGGTTTCAGTCTTGGTCGTGGTTGGGTCTATGAGGGCCCTCAGCAAGGCCCATGTCCTTTTCCAATCGAGTGTACCTTGTAGCTCATTGCATTTTTGGTCCCAGTTGCGCCTTGACAGCTCCGTCGCATACTCTTCGGCTTCCCTGGTGACTGCGGCGATCGTAAGTCTCAGTTTGCGGTTGTGTTTCTGCCGCTTCTATCTTCTTAATAGGCCCCGGCGGGCGTTCCAGAGGTGTAGGAGATGCTTGTCCACCTCTGGCGTGTTTGTAGATAGGGTAACTTCTCGGGTTAATCTTTTCCAGTCTGCCTTGATTCCCGAGACCCAACTCTCAGTGTCCGCAATTTCTTTATCCTCAAATTCTGCCCTAGTTTTTCTAAAAGCTTCCCAGTCTGTAAGTCGAGCCAGGCCATGACGTTTCTTAACCGGGAGGGTTTCTATCTTAATACGCAAAATGCAGTGGTCATTGCCAAGCGCTTCCCCGCCGTTTTCCCATCGGGCTTCCCTGACACCTTTAACGAACGCCAAGTCCGGGCATGTATCTCGGTTGAGACTATTCCCCACTCGCGTTGGTTGAGTGTGGTCTGTAATGAGGCTTAGCCTTCTGCGATCAGCTTTTCTGGCCAAATCCCTGCCTTTCTGAGTTTTCTTGACATATCCCCAGCTCTTGTGCCATGCATTAAAGTCTCCAAGGATGACAAGACCTTTTTTGCCTGCTGCTTGTTCTGACTTGCACAGAAGAGAGCTGAAGTTGGTTTTCCGCTGGCTTGGTGGGCTGTAGATATTGAGGAGAAATATGCTTTCGTCGGTTCTTTGTTTCGTTATGATTTCAATGAGAACGTGGTCAGTGTCTGTTGCATCGATGTCATGTCTAATTGCGGTGACCGCTTTGGCAACCAAAGTAGCGACCTTACTTTGGCCAAGACCCTCATAAACCGAAAAGCCAGTGAGTTTCGGTGAGCAGCCGGTTTCCTGGAGGGCGATGATGTCTGGTGGAGTTGTGCATTTATTGATGTATTGATTCAGAAGACCTTGCTTTCGACGGATTTCACGACAGTTCCACTGCCATATTTCGAGAGTTTCCAACTTGACCGAGCATTTACGGCTGCTCGCCATATTCAGCTGATGGCAGAGCGTAGGGTTTGCCTCTGGATTTAATGGCCGTGAGTTGCACCAGACGTTCTCTATCCTTGCGCGCCTCATCTTGGATGTTATAGATGAGGTTGCCAAGATTTGCTAGGGCATTTTTTATGGCAGCCATGGTAGTAGTGAATTCCTGGCGCCCTACGGTGGCTGTCAGCGTTAAGTCTGATTGGGGGTTAGCATTGGTCTGTCCTGTTCTCAGGGCTTTCAGTTCATCTATAAGATTGTTTAGTTTCTGCCGGAGTTCGGCGTTTTCCGCCCTGTCTGAATAGTCTGCCTTAAATCTTTTACTTCGTCGTTAGGTGGCGCATTGGCATTCTTACCGACTATTACTGTCTGTGTATTCGTGTTGTTTGGAGCAGTGGGAGAGGCAGAAAAAAAAGGCGCTTTCCTGCTCACCATACCGTCGTCTTCCTTCCTGGTGGAGGGTTTCTTCTGCTGCTTTTTCTTGTTTTCTGGAGCCTGGTAGGTCCTGGACGCCGATCTCGACCATGAGCGTGGTTTCGATGCTGATCGGGACCTGGATGGTGAGCTTCCATCCCTGCTGAACCAGCGTTTCTGGGCCCGGCCGCGTCCATCGGCGCCTTGTGCTCCGGCGGCCAGTCCGCTCTTTTGTTCTTGGTCGTAGGCTTCTCGGTCTCCTGAGGCGTTCCTTGCACTCCTTTGCCCGCGTAGGGTGCGCTTCCTTGCATAGATGCGCACCGGGGCTCACAGGTGTGTCCGTTGACAAATCATTAATAGAGTATGAGGGGTGCTTCTTGTCTGCTTTTACCTTAAGGAAATATACAAAGGACATGTAAGTTCTCTGCAGATGAAGCAACCTCTCATTTTACTCAACGTAAAGGCTTTCTAAGGGGCTGGCGCGAAAAGCACCCGTAAAAACTCGGATGCCCAAATGGTGCACGGGGTCCAGCATCTTCAAAGCACTTTGAGTCGCAGACTGATAAACAACGGCCCCATAATCTAAGCGGGTGCGAATGAGGCTTCTATACAGATTCATGAGACATTGCCTGTCACTACCCCACGTAGTACGTGACAACACTTTTAAAACATTCATGGCTTTTAAACATTTTGTTTTTAAATACTGGATGTGTGGTACGAAGATCAACTTGTTGTCCAAGATTAACCCTAAGAATTGGTCCTCCACATTAACAGACAGACGTTGACCGTTCAGTTCAATGTCGGGTTCTGAGTGCATGCCTCTTTTTCGGGAGAACAAGATACGCGTGCTTTTTTGTGGGTTCAGTCGGAATCCGTTTTCCTCTGCCCATTTGGAGACCTTGTTTAAACCTAACTGAACCTGTCGCTCACACATTGCCAGATTGCAAGATCTAAAGCCAAGCTGGACGTCATCGACATATGTACAATAAAACATATTGCGAGGGATGGACAAGCGCAAGGAATTCATTTTGATGACAAAAAGTCTGCAGCTAAGTACACCACCTTGCGGCACGCCTGTTTCCTGAACAAGTGTTTGGGAAAGAACGCTGCCCACTCGGACACGGAATGTCTGGTTTGACAGGTAACTTTCGATTATGTGAAACATTCTTCCGCGCACGCAGAGGTGGGACAGGTCTCTTAGAATTCCAAAGCGCCATGTTGTATCATAAGCCTTTTTGATATCGAGGAACACAGAGAGAAAATATTGTTTATGGACGATAGCGTCTCTGATCTGTGCCTCGATACGGACAAGGTGGTCTGTGGTGGATCTACTATCTCGAAACGCGCACTGAAATGGGTCGAGCAAATTGTTTGTTTCAAGGAAATGTACAAGTCGGCAGTTTATCATTTTTTCGAAGACTTTGCACAAGCAGCTTGTAAGTGCAATAGGCCTATAACTCGAAGCTCAAGAAGGGTCCTTTCCCTCTTTCAAAATGGGAATAATAATCGCCTCTTTCCAGGAGGCGGGGATAGTGCCAGAAAACCAGATAGCATTGTACAAACAAAGTAAGGTTTTTCGCGTTTCGATTGGTAGGTTTTTAATATTTCATACACTACACGGTCAGAACCTGGGGCAGAAGTACTGCAGGAGTTTATAGATGTTCGGAGCTCAGATAGACTGAAAGCTTGGTTATATGCCTCGTATCTAGTGCATTTGGGTTCGAGTTTCTGCTTTTCTATTCTTGTTCTGTATTTTTGGAAAGTGTCGGTATAGTGGGACGAGCTGGACACCCATTCGAAGTGTGCATCGAGGAAGTTTGCCTGATCTTCCAAGGTATCACCCTGAGTGTTTGCGAGTGGAAGTGTGTGTACTTGTTTTCCTGCTATCCTACTAACCATGTTCCAGACTTTAGCCTCCTGTGTGTATGAATTGATCCCTGACAAAAACTTCTGCCAGCTTTCTCTTCTGGCCTGCCGACGCGTTCTCCTGCCTCGAGACTTTTTTTTTCTTGAAGGTGTCAAGATTTTCGGCTGTCGGTGAGTTCCGAAGCAACCTCCATGCTCTGTTTTGCTGTTTGCGCGCATTTCGACTTGGCACACGCCGTTTTCCAGGGTGTCCATTTGTTTGTAGGATGCATTTTGTTGTAGCATCAATAAAAACGCTTTGAAGTAGTTGACAGCAACATCCATGCTTAAAGTACATATGTCACTCCAACCTAGACGAGCGATGGTATAAAAATGTTCCCAGTCGGCTCTCTTTATGAGCCATTTGGGAACACGTGGTGGACACTTAGTTGCTGTAGTTGTGCTCAAAACTACGGGGAAGTGGTCGCTTCCGTACAGATTAGTGACGACTTTCCACTGGAGTAGAGGCACAAGAGATGGATATGCTATTCTTAGGTCTATGGAGGAGTAGGTGTTATGAGCGAGATTATAATAGGTTGGTTCTTTTTGATTTAGGAGACACGCGCTCGACGAGACAAGGAACTGTTCAATCAGGCGACCTCGCGCATCGCTACGAGAGTCACTCCATAGCCTGCTATGCGCATTAAAGTCTCCAAAGAGAACATAAGGCTCTGGAAGTTCATCAATTAAAGTGTGTAAATCACGTTTTTGCAGCTGATAGCTAGGAGGAATGTAAATAGTGTAGATTGTTATCAGTTTATCAAAAAGAACCGCTCGAACAGCCACTGCCTCAAGGGATGTTTGGAGTTGTAAGTGTGTGCATGCAATCCCTTGATTCGCTATAATGGCAACACCTCCGGATGATGTCACGGCATCATCACGGTCCTTTCGGAAAATAACGTATTTATGAAGAAAATTTGTGTGTTTTGAATTAAGGTGTGTTTCTTGTACACACAGCACTTTTGGTGAGTCTTCGTGTAAAAGTTCTTGGATGTCGTCACGCCCCGCCGCGGTGGTCTAGTGGCTAAGGTACTCGGCTGCTGATCCGCAGGGCGCGGGTTCAAATCCTGGCTGCGGCGGCTGCATTTCCGATGGAGGCGGAAATGTTGTAGGCCCGTGTGCTCAGATTTGGGTGCACGTTAAAGAACCCCAGGTGGTCTAAATTTCCGGAGTCCTCCACTACGGCGTCTCTCATAATCATATAGTGGTTTTGGGACGTTAAACCCCACATATAAATCAATCAATTGGATGTCGTCGAGATTTCTGAGAAGGCCCTGGCGTTCCATTGTATAATTTGAGTGTTCATGGTAAATGTAAAATAGTGCTGTGTGTACGAAGAGCGAATGGCTGTTTAGACGGGGAGTTTGAGTTCACGTAACAGGGCCGTCACCAGGCCCTGTTATCTGCTTTTTTGTTTTCTTGGCACGCTCCAAGGAGCCACCCCGCTCTTTCGGCACCAAGGGTACCGACGTATCCATTGCCTCCTCGGAGGCACTGGATACTCGCACGTGCGGGCTGTTAGTTGGAATGTTGGGCCTCGCCTGGTGAGGTGAGGCCTTGAGACCTGAGGACTCTGGAGTCTCCGGTCTCTGTCTGGGAGTAGGCGGTGTAGCCTGAACTACAGGCGCCTTGGGGGCAGGTGCCACAGCCGCCAACTCGCTAAGCGCGGGCCGAAGGAGTGGCGAGGGTTGGTGCGGCGGTGCCCCCTGACGCGCCGCATCAGTGTATGTAGGTCCATAGAATGGTGCGACTCTTCGCCGTGCTTGCTTAAATGAAATGTTCTCCTTCACCTTCAACGTAATTATTTCTTTTTTCTTTTTTCCAGTATGTGCAGGAGCGTGAATATGCGGCATGGTTTCCTTCGCAGTTTACACAGTGTGGCGGTTGTTTGCAGTTCTCAGACACGTGGCCTAGGACTCCACATTGTGCACAAGTCTGGCGACCATTACAGGTTTTAGAGCCATGGTCATACCTCTGGCATTGGAAGCAACGACGAGGGTTTGGTATGTACGGCCTGATAGATGTCTTCGTGTACCCTGTTTGAATAGATTCTGGTACTGGATTCAAACGTGAGTATTAGGTGTTTCGTCGGTATTTCCTTATTATCTCTTCTGATGATAATTCTCTGTACATTATTGACATTTTGGCTCATCCATCCTTCCAAAAGTTCAGTTTAGGTCAGGTCAAGTAAGTCTGCGTCAGATACCACTCCGCGAGTGATGCTCATAGATCTGTGTGGTGTTACGGTGATCGGTACGTCACCAAACGTTGAGAGGCTGTCTAGCTTTACAAATTGTGCTTTGTCCCGAATATCGAAGAGAAGGTCTCCGCTAGCCATTTTGGTTACCTTGTATCCAGCCCCGAGAGTTTCAGTAAGACACCTGGCAACTACGAAAGGAGATACGGTCCTCGCTTGCTTTCCTGTTTTTTCACAGTACATGACGTGGAAGTGGGGAAATGTTTATATTGGCTGGTTGAAGAAATTTATGTCATCGGTGCGTACCCGCTTTAGGCCGGTACGATCAGACAGTCGGGGAAATGCTCCATGCATGCCGGTCTTATTTTGTTCAGCACCGTTGGCAGGCCACCCAGCACGGAGCCCAATAAGGGGACGCTGCAAGTTTGCAGGTGCTGAAAGCTTGCAGACGTCAGCCGTACAACACTGCCATAGCCCAATGCGCCTAGACTAAGGTAGGCTATTTGCACAGAATTAACCCTTGCCGCCAGGAAAATAGGAAGTAAACAGAAGAGATAAGCAGACAGGACAGACTAAAAGTGAGAGATAAAGACGAAGTTGTAGGGGAGAGAGATAGGAAAGGGCAACTGCAGATTTCCCTTGGATGGGTCAGCCCAGGGGTGCCGTCTACGTGAAGCCGGGGCCAAAGGGGTGTGTTAACTCCGCGGGGGGGGGGGGGCTTAAAGGTCCGATCACCCAGCGTCAGCTCAACCCCCAGGATCCCCTTTTCCCCGGACGCGGCAAAGCCACGCACGGCTAGGCGTGGCCCCCGTTAGCTCGGGTCCGTGGTGTCGCTACACACAAAACGCCTGCTTTCACAGGCGCCCCTGCGGGGTGCAAGTACAAAAGAAACTACAACGTGTGGTATCGACAACGTCTGCATACCTCAACACCTGTGGACTGCAACTGTTACCGACGAAAAGTGCAACCCTGCCATTCACGAGAAAATCCATGGCTTGTTATCCCATAGTGATTGATGGGAACATAATACCTTCGGTAACTCATCACAAGTTCCTCGGAGTTATCGATCGTGATTTGTCTTGGTCGAAGCACATCTCATCACTAAGAAAAAAACTAGACAGCTTTGTCCAGGTCATTTGCCATATGTCTGGAAAATCTTGTGGACCATCGAAATCATCTCTTCTGCAGCTATACCAAGCACATTTTATTGGATACCTTCACTACAGTGCTCATGTTCTTTCCCGTGCTCGCTCATCGGTTGTACATTTCAGAGGGACCTAGCGCAAACACTGACTGATGGCATACTTGCAATGTAGCTACTGCTTGCGAAAAAAAATCCCAGCGCACCTGCAGCAAACACACGGAAGTTCGCCGCTCTCTACCCGGATGGATGGATGTGGCTTGTTGCGAAGCGCGCCTCCGACGACGTTACGAAGGGCGCCTCGAAATCCCACCGCTGCAACCACTGTTTCGAAAGACGGCGACACCAACACGGTCCCGAAGGCGCCACTGCTTCGAACTCCGCAGGGAAGGTCACCAGCCGTTTGGTAGCGTAGGTTTCTCAGCTCGCGACAGCTTCTGTGCAGAGCTAATAGACGAGCGGACGAGACGACGGTGAGTTAAACAAGGTTTATGTACAGCATATATACAGAGGCGTTACAAATTCGGCACTGGGGCCGACAGAGACTCGAAGAGCCGAGCTCTCCTCTCTAACACATAGGTCTGCTCACAAATGGGTCTGCTAACACATAGCTCAACTCTCTATCACATAGCTCTCTTCTCTGACACACAGCTCAACTGCGACACACATGTCTGGTTTCACATAGGACTGCTCTCTGACACCCAGCTCAACTGCGACATACATGTCTGCTCTCTAAGACGTCTGCTGCTCGCGACGCGCCGCATGGCTTCTTTTATATGCACCGGGTCCAACCCAAATGTCCTAACCAGAAGCGCCGCTGGTCGTGAGGTCAGAATCCTCCAATGGGGGTCGCCGCTGGGCCGCGTCATTCTTTCTCACCGAATCTGGAGAGGCTGCGCTGCAGGTGGCTGCACCCAAGGACGAGTGACGTCGCCAGGCATTACGTCACCCCCCCCCCAGACAGGAAGGCACCGGTTGTTTACTCAACGGGCTCGCGGCTGAGGTGACTCACTGCACGCGCATACCAGAAAGGCGCCGTCGCGTGTTGACGCCGTTGAGTTGTTCGCGTCAGGCGGGCTCGCGGGCTGGCCTTGACACAGATTGCCCTTTTCAGAGGCACGGACGTTCGCTGCGGACTCGCTGGCATAACAGGCTGTACCCTTTAGATCGGGCGGCGGCTAACGCCACCTAGCCGTAATACTTAGTGAATTAACCATTAAATTTATCTTTTTTTCCTTTAAATAGTGAGGTTGAGGATTTGTACTTTGCAGTGAAGGGTTTATTTTCACTCGTGCCTTGACTTTTGCCACCAATCAGATAACCTCCTTCTAGCTAAGTCTACCCGCTTAAAGTCTATTTTGCCTTCCCTGTCCCTAAACCCCAGTTCTTTGGAAAACTCTGCGCCATCATCCTGAGCTATAGGGTGAAACCCTTTACAGAACATTATCAAGTGTTCGGCAGTTTCTTCTTCCTCTCCACACGCACTGCATACTGTGCCTACCCCTTCGTATTTGGCCCGATATGTCTTGGTTCGCAGTACTCCCGTCCTGGCCTCAAACAGTAGAGAACTACCCCGAGTATTATCATGGATCCTTTCCTTGGCAATTTCCTGCTTAAAAGTTCGATAGATCTCTAGTGCGGACTTCTTAATCATGCCCATTCTCCACATGTCAGTCTCCGTTTCCTTCACTTTCTTCTTAACCGAAAGTTCTTTTTGGTTTGGCCACCTGCTGTTCTCTAAGTATTTACCAGTCAACTTCCTGGTTCGCTTCTTCCATTTTGTATCGACATTCTTCATGTACAAGTAGCTGAAAACCTTCCTAGCCCAACGCTCCTCCCCCATTTCTCTCAATCGCTTCTCAAATTTTATCTTGCTGCTAGCTTCCCTGCCCTCAAATGATGTCCATACTATATCACCTTGTACTCCCTGATTTGGTGTATTCCCGCGAGCTCCTAAAGCAAGCCTACCTAGTCCACGTTGCATAATTTCTAATCTTGCTTGAACTTCTGATCTCATGCACAAGACGGCATTGCCGAACGTCAGCCCAGGAACCATGACCCCTTTCCATATTCCTCTCACAACATAATACCTATTGTAATTCCACAGTGCCCTATTTTTCATGACTGCTGCATTCCTGTTACCTTTAGTCGTCACGTATATTTCGTGTTCCCTCAGATACTCGGTCCCATTGCTTATCCGTACGCCAAGATATTTGTATTTATCTGTTATCTCTAGCGTGACCTCCTGTATTCTAAGCTCACTACCTTCGTTGTCATTGAAAATCATCACTGCTGATTTTTCCTTACTGAATCTAAAATCTAACCTATCTCCCTCATTACCGCAGATGTCCATTAATCTCTGCAAATCTTCCTTGTTGTTGGCCATTAGCACTATATCATCTGCGTACATTAATGCTGGTAGTGCCTGATCAATGAGTTTTCCTTGTTTGACGAAAGAGAGGTTGAAGCCCAGTCCACTTCCCTCTAATTTTGCCTCTAATCCTTGTAGGTACATCATGAATAATAAGGGTGACAGGGGGCACCCCTGCCTAAGCCCCCGTTTTACCTCTGCAGGCTTGGATACCTGTTTTTCCCACTTTATAACTACCTTGTTACCTTTATAGATACCCTTTAAAAGATTAGTGACTACATGTTCCACGCCTAGTGTGTCCAGTATTCCCCACAATTCCTCTTGAACCACGCTATCGTACGCTCCCTTGATATCCAAAAATGCTAGCCACAGGGACCTGTGTTCCTTTTCTGCTATTTCGATGCACTGCGTCAGTGAGAACAGTTTGCCTTCCAACCTCCTGTGTTTCCGAAACCCATTCTGCAGTTCCCCCAGCACCCCCTCATCCACTATCCATGCCAGCAGTCTTTCCTTTATAATCTATATCGCCAGCCTGTAGACCACTGATGTCACTGTTATAGGACGGTAGTTGTATATGTCAGGTTTGTCCCCCTTTCCTCTATAGATCATGCTCATCCTGCTAAGTTTCCATCCATCGGGAACTTCCCCATCAATTATTAGTTTGCTCACTGCCTCTCTCAAAGCCTGCTTAGACTTCAGACCTAATGTCTTTATCAGCATAATTGGAATGCCATCTGGGCCTGTTGATGTACAACTAGGAACCCTTTTCTCAGCCCTTTCCCACTCTTGTTGTGAAAATTGAGCCATTGCACCACTAGATTCATCCTTGTCTATTGTGGTGCATAAAACACTTTTTTGTTGAAATTTTTCTGTCACCCTTGTTCTTATATATTCAATAGCTTCGTGCCCTTCTAGCCTAGCATCTTGGGCTGTAGTTATAAACCTCTGCTCTAGGCTCTTCACATTTCTTAGGGAGTTTAGATGGTTCCAAAACTTCACAGCTGCCTATCTATCTTTTTTATGTACTTCTGCAAGCCACTGAGCTCCCTTTCTTCTAATCTTTTCATTGATCAAAAGGCGTGCATCCCTTCTACAGCTTAGAAAGTTTTCCTATTTTCTTTCAACATCATCTGTTGGTTCACCCCACTGCTTAGCATGTCTGTGTTCCCTAGAGGCCTCCTGGCGTTTTGCTATGGCTCTCCTAACTTCCTCATCCCACCAAATTTTGGGTCTGTGTCTTCTTTTCCGGGGTGACTTGTCACGCATCTTAGCAAGCTCTAGCTCAAACTGTCCAATTAGATTCGTGTATGTCCACACTGTTCTACTATCATCCGTGATTACTTTCTCAATTTGTTTAGTGGCTATTGCAATTTGCCTTTCTGGATAAAAATTTTCCTGTAGTTGCTCATCTTGTCTCCTTCCTACTTTCACTGCTCTTCCAAAACTTAGCTTGATACGTTTGGGATCACTGCCCAGACTTCTGGAGCCACCTTCATCTATGTGCATTCCCCTGAGTTTATCATACATCTTTTGTGACATCAGTGCATAATCTATCGTCGACTGCAGCCTTCCTACCTCCCATGTTATTTGCCCTTCACACTTCTCGGTACTGTTGCAAATGATCAAATCAAGCCTTTCACACATATCTTATGATCATTTTGCCTGTCGGGTCGTTATACCCATCTATATCTTCTATGTGCGCATTCATGTCTCCTAATATAATTATCTCGCACTCTCTTCCTAACTCCTGAATGTCCTTTGATATACACTCTACCAATACCTGGTTTTCCTCTCTGGCCTTTGTTCCCGTCCACAAGTACACGAAACCAAGGAGTGTCACTTGACCTGCCACTTTCCCTTTTAGCCATAAATGTTCCTCGCACTCCTGCTTGACCGTTTGCCAGTCTGTACTTTTATGAATGAATGCCCCAATACCACCCCACTTTCTGCTGCCTTCTGTTCTATTACAATATTCCCACGCGTAGTCCGAATGGTTCGGAGGTTGTTCCATGTCCCTGAGATGTTTCTACAAAACCGTATACCATCGGCCTCTCTTCCCTTAGCTGTTTTTCTATATCTTCCCACTTCAGCCTGTTCCTACCACCCTGCATGTTAATATACCCTATGTCTGAATTGGCTCGGCGCTCGTGGCTACGTCTATTTCTGCCCCGGACTCTACCTATCTTAGATACGTACTGGTGCCACTTTGGAATCGTATCTGTCCATACCGCCTGTCAAAGAGTCTCCCTGGTTGTTTTCCTCGTTACTAGCTATTCTGCACCCCAAAGGGCCCGCTTGCCCCCCAAAAAAGCTACTGCGCGTCCTGCAAGTCGCCAACCCACCTCATGACCTAGCCGCCCATCGAAGTGAATTCTGTCTCGTTGAAAACCACCCCACCTATGCACCTCTCTGTTTATTTCCGCCACCTCAAAGCCTTTCTCTCGACTCATCCGCCATATCTCTTGGTTTGCGTTGACAACCGCTCTTTGCAGGTTGCTATCACGCACCGGTACCTCCGGTATCATGCATATCACTACCTGTACCTGAGGAGAAGTGGCGCGCATGTCATCGACGCCTTTCGCCAGTGTGGTTGCTAGTACTGCTGTATCTTCATATAAGACAACGTTTAAACCGCCTGAAATTATCACGAGGTTTCGTTTATCAGCTGTAGTTTCGAGTTTTGCACTCGCTTGCCTCATGACTGCTTCCAACTTGCGTCCTGGGAACGCCCAAACTGCAACCCTCTTGTCACCTCTTATCCTCTCTTTGATGGCTTCTGTGCATCGATTTAAATTCGAGTCCCCGGCGATTATCACATGCTGTGTCTTTTCAGCTGGAGCGTCTTGCACCTGGGGGCTACTTGCACCTGTGACGTCGGCTGCTTTGTCCCCTCCCAGCCCCACCACTCCCTCGCTGAAGCTGGGACTTGCACCAATTGAACCGGCTGAACCTGTTTTTTTTTCAAACTTGCTTGCTCTTTCTTCTCCGCTGTTCTGGTTGCCGGTTCCCTACTGTTCTCTCCGTAGGCCGCTCCTTTGTTCAGCTTCGCCAGTGCTTCCTCGGCGGACTTCAGTCTTTCTCCCATTGCCCTCGTTTTCTCTTGCTCTGTCGCCAACGCATTCTCGAGCTCGGCGATTCTCATCAGCAGTTCACTCTGGGCAACCATCATTTTCTCAATTTTTTTCCTCGACCTCACATTGCCTATACTTCGCGTCAGCCTCTTCTCCATCCGCTTCTGCACTTGGGTTCACTTTCAAACCCACTCCACATCCTGAACACTTCACAGTCTTTTTAACCATGTCTTTCTGACACTAATTGTCCCTATACTCGAAACTACTAAACTCGAAAAAAGAAAGTCTAAGCTCTACTACAAAAATTTGCGTGTTCAATGTACGCGCACCTCCCCCACAGGGTGGCAAAAAACAACAACAAAAAATTCAAACACACACACCCGAAATAACTAATAATTACTTGGTGACTGGCCCCCAAAAAAGCCGTACCATAAAACAAGTGCTACGAAGATTTCATCTGCTGCCTTATAATTATAAAGACAAGCTCAAAACATGCAAAAACACTTATATGCGCAGTCGATCGGGAGCGCTCAGAAAAACGTCCATCCACCGTGACTGCAGAAAACACCACGCCTCTGCGTGCAGCACTCCAAGCGGCATCGGCGCGCTTTGGGGACCGGTTTCAGCGGCCGCTTTTCACACCTCCGCATTCTAGCCACCCTACCTAGGCTGTGTTCCAATTCTTAGTACAGTGTACTAGAATATGGGTAGTGTGCTCTCGGCCTATGCTGTGCATAGAAGTGTGGCAGCTTGGGCTAGTTGGTATGGCATGACGATAGTTATAGCGCGAGAACAAAACGACGACACAGAGACAAGAAGGACACGAAAGACACGAGCGTGTCCTTCTTGTCTCTGTGTCGTCGTTTTGTTCTCGCGCAATAACTATCGTCATGCCATACCAACTAGCCCAAGCTGCCACACTGCTAACTTCCAACTGAGTTTATTGCGCAGAGCACGAAAATATATAGAGGAGACAGTGACCATGGCACAAGAGCAGAACATGAGTAATAAAACCAAAAACAAACAACACAAATACAAAGGCACTGAAAAACAGCAAAGAAAAACCTAAAAGAAACCGAACCAGAAAGGTAAAGCTACCTGCCCGCACCGAATCCTTCGAGGAACCTGCGTTCCTTCTCGGACTAAGCCATGGAGGGCTTGCTAATCCAAGGCACCTGTTCGCGTTACCTGACCGCACCGAATCCTTCGAGGAACCTGCGCTCCTTCTCGGACAAAGCCACGGAGGGCTTGCTAACACAAGGCACCTGTTCGCGTGCAATCTGCGCAGCCTCGACAATGATCCGGGTGCTTACATCTCTGTGTTTGTACAACGTCGCTGTTTCCCCGAAGAGGGGAACACACTTGCACTCAGTGCAGTGCTGGGCAAGAAAACCATCTTTCCCGTTTTTAACATTGTTCGCGTGCTCTCTCAGCCGATCGTTCAGACACCTTCCGGTCGTTCCGACATAACAAGCACCACATGAAAGGGGGTCCTATAGACGACTTCCCGGGAGCAGGCCGCATACCTGTTTCGATGTTGAACTCTGCAATCTGTTGATGATTTCGTTTTCAGGGGGTTGGTAGATTTGGTGAGGCTGATTAATTTGAACGGTGCTGAGAACAGGACACGAACTCCAACACGTTTTCCGATTTTTTTGAGTCTATGTGATATCTGGTGTATGTATGGAATCACGGCTATGCTGTGCAGGTGGCAGTGACTGCTACACGGAAGAAGGAAAGGTAAGGAAAGGCCCTGACGTCACTCGTTGTGAAGCCGCGATGAAGTCAGAAGTCGGTCATATTGACTGGGAAAATTCTTCTCTCTTGTTTACATATGAATGGGAAGCAGAAGGCGCGACTCCCTCTCTGTCTCAAGCACGTGGCCTGCGCGCCGCGTGCACTGGCACTATCCGAAACCAACGGAACGGATTTCAACACGCTGTCTTGCCGCGATACGGTTGACGAAATCTCTGCGTATGGCTGTTGTACTCTTGCGCTGCCGGCGTTTACGATAAGCACGGCAAGTTGCACGTTAAGCTTTTTTTATTTGATGTGTTCTTTGCGAAAATAAAGATGATATTTCTGACATTGCCGCGCAACGAACCAGACAGCGAAATTTGTACAGCTTCTTTCAGATCACTTTTCCCCCCTTTGGCGCTTCTCTTTAGGCTTTACAAAATTTTCGGTCAGGCTGTGGGCTAGACACAACGATAAAAAAAAGAAAAAAAAATGTCTTCCCTGCAATAAACCCGGAGGTCCGTAATTATGGCAGTAAAGTCGGCGTCACGGTGGAGCTTGTGCGCGTGGCAGCCCGTTAAGTTTGCGCCGGCCTCTTTGTTTTCGCCCCTCTTTTGTCCGACGCGCACTGGTTCCTACGGATACCCAAAAGGCCATGATTTTATTAGGACGAAAGCAGCGAAGAGAGAGAGAGAGAGAAACGAGAAATAAGGAAGGCAGGGAGGTTAACCAGATGCTAGTATCCGGTATGCTACCCTACACTGGGGTTGGGGGATAGGGGGTTGAAAGAGAAAGGGAGAGTAAAAAGCAGCGAAGACCACCCGAAAGTGCGTGGGAACACGTCTTCAGCGTAATTCACGCGCACTAGTAGCTACGGAAAACGGAGACCATGATCGCGTTAGGGCGAAAGGTGGGAGAGTTAGGCGAAGGAATGCGCGAGAAAAGGTCAACATCACTTGGTCAACATCGTTTGAAACGGCTTTGTCAGCTTCTAAATGCACAAGCACGCGCACCTAGTGAGGTGCACCTAGTTACCTTGTGCAGGTGCGTGCAGACATTTTAACGAGTTTTGCTACAATACAGACAATATTGCGGAGCGAGACAATATTGCGAAAAGGGAGCATATTAGGCGAAGCAGAACAGGAACTTTAATGCACAGAAGCATGTGGTAACTGTACAGGAACATGAAAAGCAAGATTAGATTACAGTCTTAACCACTGATCTCCACTAGAGTTGTGGTCTTAACAAGGGCCTGTGGACCACAAATGCATCGTCCGTTGTCATACGAATCAACACCGCACAACCGTCACTAACCTTTAAGGCATTCATTGAACGAATTCCTGAGTACAGTCGTTATCTTCTATGATGACTTTTCAGCATAATTTTCACGGACGCTGTAAATTCGGAGTACGTATACGCACACTCGTTCCGTGGTTTCTAGTTCAGACACCTGGTTACAACCACCACATGAGGAAAATCGCGTAGCTAACAATGCGGCACAAAGAATGGACGCTGTCGAACACCTGCAGTACGCCACGGTTAGGTGCGAGGCCCATAAAAACGCACACACCGCCGCTGAACCGCCTGAACTGGTGCCGAACAGCACTACATCAATAATAACAAAACGCTGCCTTGTGCCTAGTGACTATGGCCGCGCGTGACGTAATTTTCGTCACATTTTTTACGCCCTGCGCCGGCTGGGCATGCCCTCTCCTTACCTTTCCTTCCTCCGTGGACTGCTACGACACGGTAAAAATAGCACAAACCATAGCCTCCTATATACTTTCTGTGCCCGCTCGAAGGAGCCAGAGCCTCCGTCCGCGCTCTCCCACCGGCTGACGCCGTTGCCCAAGAGATGGCGCCACCAGCCCTGGGGAGCGTGAAGGCAGTTTGTTTTAGATCGCCGCAGGCCGCAGTCGATGTGCGCGTTGTGTTCCCGCGATTGAAGAACTTGTGCGTGTTCTCGTGATGCCATGGCCTACTGCTGTGTTGCAAAGTGCAAATATGATGCAAAACGTAAGGTACCGCGCATTTCGTTTCATGAAATTTTTAGTGACAGTGAAGCGAGGGCAGCCTGGTTGAAAGCCATCGCTAGGAAAGACTGGATGCCGAACACGACATCACGCTACTCCGTTGTGTGCCGACATTTTCTCCTGACGGACTACAAAGAAGGATGTAAAACTCGAAAACTCAAGAGGAGTGTAACTCCCAGCGTGTTCGATGACTACCCGGAGTACATGCAGCCGAAGAAACCGCGGAGTGATGCGGCTGCGAGGAAACGAGCGCTTGCTACTGACAACGCTGCTGGGCGGCCTCTCAAGACAAGGACTGCAACAGGCCTTTTTGTTGGAGCCGATGGAGACACCGTGCCTGCGGATGGACTTACTTCAAGTTTTAGCTATCCGGGTCTCGCAGAAGTTCCGTGCTTCACCGTACCACTTCAAGTTTAGGTGGATGCTCCTTCTGAACCTACCTCAAAGCACGAAGCCACCCAGGCACTTGCTATGGTGGGAGGCTTCGTGGTCCGTGTCATACAAGAAAAGTTTGCTTGCAGCTCCTGCATTTCAGTTGTCACAAAGCCAGCGTCCTCCGCCCCCATTGACAGTCTGATTAGGCACCAAGACAGAGGTGGGCTACTGTACCCCTCAAGTGAGCTTGTTCATGTTTTGTACGCGCTAAAAAAGTACACTGAACTCATTTTAAGCAAGCGCAGAGCAATACCAAGGCCTCTGCAGGAAACAGTCGGCAATGCTGTTTCTGCTATGGCAAACAGTGAAGTTTTTAAGCATGTTTGCATTGAGCACCGCTTGCAGTTTCTGGAGCTTGTTTGCATGAAATTTTGCAAGCCTGTGTTCATGAACTACGCCCTGGGCGTGATTGACAAACACGATGTGAGGAAGGCACTTCACCACAAGCCCTTGTCGAGAAAAGTTCTAAAACTGTGAATTGTGTTTTCGCAGCTGCTTGATTGACTGTACTATTTTTCTTTCATTGATGTTAGGAATTTCCTATGCAACATATGCATATTCAGAATACCAACAAAATAAAAGTTGATGTCCAGAACAAAGTAACAAGTGTTGTCACTTGAGTTTCGGGTTTTACTGCAAAACCGCAATGAAAATGCGAGGCATGCCGTAATGTAGGACTATGGATTAATTTTGATCAGATGCGCCTCTTCATCGTGGCCGTCAAGACTGCGCGCTGGCAGGTAACCTGCCAGCGCGCAGTCTTGAGGCCATGTTTAACGCACTCGTAAAAAAAGGACATGTTTTAACGCACACGTACGCAGCATATTTGCATTTCATATTCGTCAAAATGCGACTTTGAGGCTGCGAAACCAACCCGCAGCTTTGTGCTTCGCAACGTAATCCCGCTTAAGTAAGGAGCCGTCAAGTGGTGCTGTCATGTCGCTTTCTTATATATTTTTAAAGCGGCGAGGCAGCTACAAGTATTGTGGATTCACCTATGAACCTCTTGGATACCGGGGACTTAATATCCTTGGTGACAAGTATGAGTTTAGCGCATCAGTTTATCGTGAACATGACGCAGCGCGTGCACAGAGAACGCGATACGCATTCCGCATTCATACGCTTATGTTTACTTGTATGATGCATTTCAACTCACGCTAATGCTTGCTGACGATGGTAAAGTTGTCCAGAATTAATATAATAGTTCGTTTTTACTTTTACGTCGAAGATATTTATGCTTTCTGGGATGCTCACTGAGTAATTGATTGATATGTGGGGTTTAACGTCCCAAAACCACTATATGATTATGAGAGACGCCGTAGTGGAGGGCTCCGGAAATTTCGACCACCTGGGGTTCTTTAACGTGCACCCAAATCTGAGCACACGGGCCTACAACATTTCCGCCTCCATCGGAAATGCAGCCGCCGCAGCCGGGATTCGAACCCGCGCCCTGCGGGTCAGCAGCCGAGTACCTTAGCCACTAGACCACCGCGGCGGGGCGATGCTCACTGAGTAAGCAGAGAGACTACGCGTCGTCTGCACTGGATGGATGGATGGATGCTATGAGCGTCCCCTTTATAACGGGGTGGTGACAAGTATGCCACCAGGCTCGACAAAAAAAAAACCTTTTTTTCTTTTTTGATGTTGGCCTAATGCCTCTACTTCGATAAATTCTATCTTAATGGAAAAAAAGGAAAATTTTCAGCTTTAGTTCTCTGCCATTTACGGCACACTGTCCATATTTTATTTTTCCAATATTTATTTTTGTTCTTTCTCTCTCATTTTCTGCCACCAATACTCTAACCGTCTCTTACTTATTTCAATCGCGGGTGTGTTCAGCTTTCCATTGTTGTCCCTAAAACCCAAGGCTTCCTGTAGGCTCGTGCCCAAACGTACACCTGGGTGGATATCTCCACATTCAATCAGAACATGCTCCGCCGTTTCCTTATCTTTCCCGCAGCATGTGCATTGTTCTTCTTCTTTACTGAATCTTGCTTTATAACTACGCGTTCTAAGGCAACCCGATCTCGCTTCAAACAGTAAAGCGCTTCCCCTTGAATTATCGTAAAATGCCTCCCTCCTTATTTCATTTTTGCCCTTTCGGTAGTTACTCAAAGCCGGTTTTTTCTCCATAGCTGCCATCCAGTAAATCCTCTCCGCCTCCCTGACTTTTCCCTTAACGCTCTTTGTTGACATATGGCTTACAATACCAGCCGTATATTTACTAGTGAGTCTTCTAGTTCTTTTTCTCCACTGTGTGTCCACGCTCTTCCTATACAAATAACGGAACACCTTCTCTGCCCATCTACTCTCCTTCATATTTCTTAGCCTTTCTTCGAACCTTATTTTGCTCTGCGCTTCCCTCGCCTCAAAACCTGCCCACCCCATATCGCCCTTTACAGCCTCGTTTGTCGTCTTCCCGTGAGCACCCAACGCGAGGCGTCCCACAGTCCTTTGATTTACATCCATTCCCGATTGCACCTCTGCCCTCATGCACACCACTGAGTTCCCAAAAGTAAGCCCTGGAACCATTACACCCTTCCACAGACCTCGAAGCACCTCATACCTATTGTATCCCCACAACGCTCTGTGCTTCATTATTGCCGCATTCCTCTTTCCTTTTGCTGCCGAGGCTTTTTCCTGTACCTCCATGTATCTATCACTCTCATTTACCCATACTCCAAGGTACTTGTATTCGCTTACCCTCGGTATTTCTTGGCCTTGTATGGACACCGTCTGATCACAGGGATCATTGAATACCATCAATCCACACTTCGTTACACTGAATCCTAGTCCAAGAGCTTCACCTTCCCTTCCGCATATATTCGCCAGCTGCTGTATATCATCTCGACTGTCCGCAAATAAGACGATATCGTCCGCATAAAATAAACCTGGAAGCTTCTGCTCAATCATCATGCCGCCCTGTTTGTGTGACAGATTAAAACCAATGTTGCTACCTTCTAGCGCTTTTTCCATACTCACCATGTACAGCATGAATAACAGCGGGGACAAAGGACATCCCTGTCTCAGACCCTTGCTAACCTCAACGTTCTCTTTGCTACGCATTCCTTCCCACTCTATGCAAACTGTATTTTCTCGGTATATCTCCCTCAAAAGCTGTATACAGTCGTCGCCCATGCCCATTCCTTTCAATATATCCCACAAAATTTCCTGATTAACGTTGTCGTATGCCCCAGTGATGTCTAGAAAAGCCACGTACAAGGGCCTATTCTCTATTTTAGATATTTCTATACACTGAGTGAGAACAAACAGGTTATCGTCTAACCGCCTGTCGACTCGAAATCCATTCTGAAGTTCTCCCAAAATATCGTTATGTTCGGCCCATGTTTCTATTTTCATTTTTACTGCTTGCATCGCCAACCTGTATAGTACCGATGTAATGGTTAGTGGTCTATACGAGCGAATCTTGTCCTTTTCTCCCTTGCCTTTATAGATTAAGTTCATTCTACTTTGTCGCCAACTGTCCGGTATTTGTCCGTCCTTTAAGCTTTTTTCTACTGCTTTTAACAATGCTTCTTTAGTGTTATGTCCTAGTTCGTTAATGAGGCTAACGGGAATCCCATCTAAACCCGCGGCAGTGCGCTTTGGAATTTTTCCTTCGGCCTTTTTCCAGTTGAAATTATCAAGTACTAGCTCTTCCTCTGTTGCTTTCTCCGCCACACTTTTACTCACCGGGGAGATCCCCTGGACGCTCTTTTGAAACGAATCGGCTGTTACCTTTTGGATGTAACCTAGCGCTTCGTACCCTTCCAATTGATTTCCTCCTTCATCTAGAATATGTTGTTGCGTTGTGACAGACTTCCTACCTAGCGCCTTTATGTGGCTCCAAAAAATCCTAGGCGCGGCCTCCTTTTTTTCGTGTATCTCTGTCATCCAGCGTTCACTTTCACCTTTAATTTTTGCCTCTACCAATTTCTGTACAAGGGATTTTTTCTCTAAATATATTTCCCATATTTTTTTGACTTCGTCCTGCGGCCGCTTCTCCTTTTTTGCCTTTCTATGCTCCCGTGATGCTTCGCGTCGCTTCTCGATCGCCTCCCGGATTTCCTTGTTCCACCAACTTTTTGGCTTCCTTTTCCCTTTCCAGCAAACAGTTTTCTTCTCTTTCCCTATCTCCTTCGTCATTAGATGTAACAGCTCACTATACTCCCAGTCCTTGCCTGGTATTTCGCCTACTTCTTCCTCGACTCTTGCGGCTATATTTATTATTTGTTTGTCATTTAAATACGAGCTGCCAGACTTTGATTCCATGCTCATATTTTCAGTTTTGTATCCCATTTGTAATGTTATTCGTTTATGATCACTACCCAAGCTGTTAATGCCTTCCTCGTCTATCCTCATTTCTGTCAGTTTGTGGTAAATTCCTTCAGTCATGAGACAATAATCAATACTTGATTGCTTGTTTCCGACTTCCCATGTGATCTGGCCATCACATTTAGGCCCCCGTGTTAACTATCTCCAGACTATGTTGCTCGCAAAGATCTAGTAATAACTTCCCATTGGTGTCTGAATATCCGTCAAGGTCATGTATGTGGGCATTCATGTCCCCTAGAAGGATGATTTCGGCCCCATTACCAAATTCCTTAATATCCGCACTCATGCAATCCACTATCTCCTGATTCTTTTCTCTGCAGTTATTCCCCGTCCACTAGTAGGCTACCCCTAGCCACGTTTCCTTTCCACCTACTGTGCCCAGAACCCAGAGGTGCTCTGAACACGTCTGTTTCACTCTAACCCATTTGGCTCCGCGATGAATTAGCATTCCTACACCCCCACCTTTCCTTTCCGATATGGTCCTGTTACACCCTTCCCAAACATAATTTTCAATATGTGGTGGCTCTTCCAAGTCTCTAAGGTGTGTTTCTGTAACCGCATACACGCCTATCTGTTCTTTGTTTAACTGCTCCTCAATCTCTAACCATTTTTCCTTCCTTCTGCCACCCTGCATGTTTATGTAACTAATTGCAACACGCGCCTTTTTCCTTTTTCTTTTACCTTTTTTCTGGTTTTTCGCAATTCTACCTGTCAAAGCGTCCTCCTGGTTGTTTTCCCTGTTACGAGCTACCCCGGACTCCGAAGGGCCCGTGAGCCCCCCAAAAAAGCTACTGCGCGTCCTTCCAGTCGCCAGCCCACCTCGTGCCCAGGCCTCTTATCGAAATGAATCTTGTCTCTTTGGAATCCACCCCACCTGTGCACTTCCCTGTTTAAATCCACTACCTCGAAACCCTTCTCTCGACTAATTCGCCATATCTCTTTGTTTGCGTCGACAACCGCTCTTTGCAGGTTGACGTTGCGTACTGGTACTTCCGGTACTGTGCATACTACAATTTGCACCTGGGGGGACACGGCACGCATGTCATCCACCCCTTTCGCCAAGGTCGTCGCTAGTCCTGACGATTCTTTTTTCATGACGTCATTTAGCCCTCCCGCAATTACAACGAGGTTACGATTGTTAGCTTTAGCTGCGAGTTGTTCACCCGCTTGACTCATTACTGTCCCCAGCGTTTGTCCTGGGAACGTCCCTATCGCAACTCTCTTGTCGCCTTTCACCCTTTCTTTGATTGCCGCTGCGCATCGGACTAAATTTGAGTCACCGGCGATGATGACCTGTTCAGACATTCCTTCTGAAACCTGCACCTGGCTGCTGACTAGGTGACTAGCGTGAGTCACGGCTGCTGGTTTGCTCCCTCCCTCCCTCAAAACTACTTCCCGGTAGCTGGGCCCTGTGGCCAATGTATCTGCCTTTGTCATGCCTGTTTCCTTCATCTCTCCCGCACGGGGGTCGTCGCCATAATGCTTCCGCCGTCACCTGCGTCTTTGTTCCCTTTCACGACCTTGGATAGGCCCTTCTCGGCTGACCGGAGCCTTTCTTCCATGGCTGACGTTTTCTCTCGCTCCTTCGCCAATGCATTCTCCAGCTCCGCGATTTTCTCCATGAGCCCACTCTGGACCGCCATCATATTTTTCATTTTCTCCTCGAACTCGCACTGTCTGCACTTGGCGTCATCTTCTGCTTTCTCCTCCGCACTAACTTCCACCTTCCAACCTACCCCGCACTCTGAACACTTTACGGTCTTTTTGACCATGGCTAGCTCAGTTTACCGATGCCCACGTGTTAGAAAACTGTACTAAAATACAATGGTCTAAGCCAAAAAGAACCACAATAATAAATAAATACGCTACACTTCACAGCACCTGCGCATGCACGTGGTCGGTCTACGCGCAGACCTCAGCCACGTGGTGGCTGGAGAAAAAAAAGACACAGTACAAAATACTAAAAAAAAACGTACACCGTAATAGACCTAATCAAGCTTTACGCTAGCGCCTTACGTTCTCATAACGCTACAGACAGAGGCAAGCTGGAAACATGCAAAAACACTTATCTGTAGCTGTCATTCCGGAGCTCTCCAAAAACACGTCCGACCTCTACCACACTCGCCGCCAACAGGGGGCGCCGGCACTCCCCAGGGCTGCCGGCGCCCCCTGTCGGCTCGGCTCGAACTAGACGCGACGGTGCAATAGAATGGAAAGCGCGGGGATCGAGCGGGCACAGAAAGTATATAGGAGGCTATGCACAAACGCTATTTTCACCCAACTTGGCTTGGATCCATACGAAGCTATGGCTTTTGGAGAACGGTGATCAGGCAACCTGATGTTCTCTGCAGCGTTAAAATTGGTTCTCTGGGCATATTTTGCTTGCGTGTGGCGTGCTGTGGCTGTTGGGTAACAAGGGGTCATGCAACCTCAGGTTCTCTCGGCGTGTGGCGTGTGTGCATTCGTGCGTGTGTTGGATGAGCTGTACGCGATCGCGAGCTGTACACGTTTGCGTTGTGCTGGACGTGTCCTGATTGCGGTGTCTTTGCGGTGGACACGAGCACTGCGATTGTGCTTATCATTGCCCATGTGCTTGACGAACGCGGATGGTGTTTGCAGCGCTTGAACTTGCACTATTGTCCCTTGCACTAGAGACCTTACTTGCACTGTCACTGCGTGCTTCAATGTTATTTTTGAGATTGCTAATATTTGATTTTTTGTGTGTGTGAGGTGGCAGCGTTCGTTGTACAAATTTTACTGAGCGTGAAAGTATCTTTTAGTAGCGAAGCTCCTTATAGCGGCACCCGTTCGTCCCTTGTAGTTTGTAACAAGTATAACATTTTGACCTCCAAGGTGGTGCCGGTAAGAGACTTATTCTGTGCGTTGTTGAACAATAAAAAAATAGTGCTCAATGTACATGTCAATAGCTGGTAATGGGGAATGAGAGACAGGAGCATTCGGCTTTTAGTTAACGCGCAGGCTGCGATCACCATTAGCAGCCATTGGCATGTACATTGAGCACTATCTGACAAGAAAGGGTTGCTACGTTATACTCGCTGGGTGTAACCTCCTTGGTATTCGAAAGATTTAGCGAGCGTTCGGCCGCAGTGCCATGAATACAGTGAACTGGTATATACCATGAACTCGAGGTGGTTAAAGGTGGGAAGTGGACCCGAAGCGCAAGCCGTAAGAAAGTGTGCGTGTGCCACCTCTCATTTAGTCCTTGGAATGTCCGCTGGATGGCGGTGCTTCTATATGGGGAATATATGATGAAAAGATGCGAGATGGTGGTACTTGGAGTGTTGAATAGATGGACGAACGGACACATAGACAGATGCATGGATGGACGCACGAACAGACGCATGTACGGACGGGCTGATGGACGCATGGACGGTCACACTGACGGACGCATGGACGGACGGAAGCAAGAACGAATGGACGGACGAATTCTTCGCCCCACTCTCTATCGTTCACAACGTGGATATGCTGCCATTTTTTACTGTTTTGCCGCTTGCTCATTGAATGTATCAATGAGTGGCATTACTGCTGTTTTATCGGTCAGCGAAGCCGATTTTCTTTGTCGGTTAAGCCATGCAAGTGTTACACTATGTAATTTGCACGATCGTGCACAAATGCAGAAGTGAGTCATTCATGGTTGAGAAACATGAATCAAATTGAAAGCGCCTGTATGGCACTACTCAAGCCCCATACAGCTGCACGATCGATAGTTGTACATAAACAAGTGTTCGACGCGTGGGTATGTAGTACGTGTGGTTTGCACCCCGTAGGTTTTCCTGCCCACGCCTGCCTCATTTTACGGCGTGAAATGGCACCTTTGTAAGCAAATAACAAACTAGTATCAATCCCTTTTAAAGATTAAAAAAACAAATAGCCACCTGTTTGTTTTTCTGTAATTTGAAAGTTAGCGAACTTCTAGAGGAAAAAAAAACTTCATCCATGTAGGAGAAGCGCAAAAAAAAGAAAGCACTGAAAAAGTGGTGACTTCTTTTAATGTATAAAAATGTTGTACAATAACATAATTTACAATTAGAGACTTACGTGTATCATTGAAGGAAGATGACTGTGGTGTATTTACCAAAATGGACGAATGTTGTACGCACAGATGTATGTTCAACAGTCACATATGTTTTATATAACCAGTTGTTTACATTTGCACAATGATGCCAGCAGCAACATTAGTGCTAGCAACATCAGACGTCATAAGCCGATATGTAGCGCTTGTGTTTTCTAGGATAATAGCCCCGAACACTGCTACATGAATCTACCAAAGTGTATGGCACTTAACTACAATTGACGTTAACTGGTCATGACGGCTGCATCATAGGAGTGCATCTGTAATTTTTATAAAATTGTATAGTTAACATGCAATTGACATTGCGCATGAGTGGTGTCTATTTCCATAACATTGTTGAGACCTGGTGTGGCTATGTGGTTAAATACTTGATTGTTATGCAGAATGTTTAGTTTTCATTCCTGCTGGGGCCCTGATATATATTCATTAAATTTATAAGGTCAACACTGACTTTTTTCTAAATGTTGTCGTGTTAAAATTACCAATATTATTTCTTGCCATTCTTGAGTAAACAAACTGTCAATCACCTGGGGCACAAAACCGCATACCTGCCAAATGTGTGCCACTCATCTGGAAGAAAGGGTTTGACAACATACGCAACAGGATTGCGGCATTATTCATGTCCTGACGACCAATCGTATTCGTCAAACGTTTTTACCTTGCCATACTAGTTTGGTTTACCCAAAGCTAAGGGTGTGATCACGAGAGCGACCAGACGTAGGCGGCTAGATAGATAGACCAATGAAGTCAATTTCTCCTTCTTCGTCAATTGAACGCTGCATGGTGGAAAATTTTGATGAACGTGATGTAGCTGAACACTCAATTTCTCATTTTCTTCAATGAAGCTATTTTTTTCCGCATTGTATGAGCAGGCCAAGTTGTATGTGCAGACTCCTATCTTAGAACAACTAAAACATCTTGTGAAAATAGTCCACTTGTCTGCATCCACTGTTGCTCTCGATTTCATCTCCCCCTCCCCTCCCCGCCTACACATTTTAGATACCAGACATACAACTGGCAGATGACTGTTTTTTCAGCAGCAGCTTGCTACAACAACAGCGCTAAGAAAAAAGACATACACTCCAGTGTTTTCAGTTTTACAACTTGAAGTGGCATACTACAGAAGAATTCCCACCAAGCCTTAGTGCTGCATGCTTAGTTAATTTCTACTTCTCACTATGCCTTTCTTGAGAATACTGAATATATGAAGTTAGTGTATAATAACGATTCACTTCTGAAAGCTGTGTTCTCATATGCATTGACCTACAAGTGAAGGATGTGCTTTATTTCACTGTGCTTTACATACATGCAGATAGCAGCAGAAGGTGCACTGTCATTTACTGAAAGGCTGATGCATCTTTTTTCAAATAGATTCATCGATGCCCTCTCCTTGAAAAGTTCTCAGTGCACCTGAATAGCATTGGGCTTGGTGAACCACAATCATGTATAGCTGTTTCCAATCCTGCCCTTCCTTTACAGCTTGAAAAACTAAGAGCAAGACCATAAATTGTGCTCCACTGGTTACCTTATTGCTTTGCCACTTCACTTTGTTAGTTTATTAAATAGAAAGCATTTCTCAGCAAACTTCGGCGACTTTGACCGTATCTATCTATTCAGCCGCCTTGGACTCTTAGCTCTCCTGGGCGTTTCGATAATGGTATCAATACTGAAATCGGTATGGTGTAACATGACTGTATGATGAGCATAAGTGACTAGTCGTAACATGAAAATCATTACATGTATGTCATGAATGTCTTGATTTGCATTCCATGGTCTTGCTGCTCTTGCGCTGGTTTCACTCACATGACATTGCAAAACTGGTATGGTATGACATGACTGCACGGCGAACATAAGCGAATGACCCTAACGACGAAATCATGACATGCATGCCATGTAAACCACGACTACATGCTACGCTCATAGTGCTCTTTGGTTGTTTTGCTAGCTTCATATACCCCAAATTTGGTGTTACGAGACATCAAAGATGATAAAGGTATATGACTGGTGTAAACATGATAAACATGACATCATACCGTGCTCATGATGCAATTGTGGCCGTTTCGCTAGCTTCACGTATAACAAATTTGGTAGTTATGTGTCGTGAATGGACAATGAAAGTAAATGACACGTGCAAACATGCTAATCATGTATGCATGTCATGTAAAACACCTCTTTATGCCATGCATATAGCGCGCTCGCGGCCGTTTCGCTAGCTCCACATATGCCAAATTTAGTATCACAGGACGTGAATAGACGATGAAAGTAAATAGGTAGATGACAGTCCAAACATAATAATCGTGACATAGAAGTCGTGTTTGACATAATTTACATCCACTTTGTAACATTTTTCTGAATTTAAGCAACATATCAACCTTCCTCATTCGTGCTTCGCACATCATCGATTCCCACTATACGTGGGATCTACCAATTTGTTTACATTAAAGGGCCACTCACCAGGCCCCATACCGAACTTTAGTTGGACAGTGGAAGTTGTTGGGTGTCCGATGAAGAACATTTTGCCACGAAAAGTTTTCGAATTGGTTCATCACGAGCGGAGAAAACAGGTTTTTTGAAGCGGCGCGAAACGAGGATGAAAGAAGGTGAGCTCGAAAACCCTTGCCACTCCTCCGCGTAGCCTTTGCAAGCCAAATCTCTTCCTCACCCTCTCCAGCATCCGACCATGAGGTGACGTGCACATGACCTGCCCAAACAAGTCCAACCCCAGAGAATGCGAGCAGCGTTGCTCTGTTGACCAGCGTTATTTTGTGGTCTTCTGCCTGTTTCTGCGGGATGGTTTGGAAACGCCTGCTTAGACGCGGTAGAGTATGAGCCCAATGAGTGCACGAATGCGTAGGAGCGTTCCACAGCGGTCGTCTCCTCAATGCACTGACCGCGGGGACACGAACGCATGCGAAACGCTGGCACACTAGTCTCGCATCTCGTAGCATTTCACGGGAAAAAAAATAAAAGCGCGCACAATTTTTCATGGCATCTCATTATTTATTTCAAGTTTTATTAATCTCTTAAAGCAACAAATACATAAACTACGCATGTTGTGTTAAATAATTTTTGCCATGTATCGTGGTATACTGTTGACGACGTCAGAGCAGACTCGTCTACGTAGAGGACCAATGTCACTGCATTGCCGCGTACGTAGGGCCATTCCTACACCTACGTCATGCCCTCATTCTCTACGCAGCGCCCGCAGCTTTCATCTTGAAATTTGACCCATTTCCGGGGCACGTGGCGTTTCAAAGTTTGGCAGACGTGATCATGAACGCCTCGTCTACGCTTTGTGTTTATCAGCTCAGAATTGTCAAACCTGGCGAGTGGCCCTTCAACAGACTCATTAGCCTATTTCTCATTTTCTGCATTCACACTTTTAACGTCTTAGACCCTGGGTGCATTATCTGGATTTGCACATGTGTGCCTGGAAGCCACATACAATGTGGGTTTTAATAGGCCTGGCCTACCTTCGATGCGTCTTTATCCACTACTTCTTTACTATGCATCCAAATTACAGATGCAGAATTACAGAATGCAGAATTACAGATGCAGAATCACAGAATTACTAAATTGTTCTAGACTATTTGCACCCACGGCACAAGTAGTTTAAACGCCAGCCTCCGCAATGACGACGCATATTCTTAGGAGTCATAATCAGTCAACTCGGTGCATGGAGTGCAGACTATCACCACTAATTAAACATCTGACAATGCGTTGGTGGGCTAGTTTTTATCATACTTATATGCGCAATAGCTCGAGGTAACCACAACACATCACCACGAATTTGGTCTCTCATAATAACGCTGACTCTTATCTACAGGCTGGAGTCAAAATTACACTGATTTGACCCGAGGTGAAAACAATTGAAACGAAAGTATGTGCGTTACTTAGCCCTAAATTGTCCTGATTTAATTCAGACGGAGTGTTGTACAACTATACGCGTATAAAAGCGCATGAAAATATCCCTTTGATGCGCATGAGGTGATAATTCTTATTGGCATGCTTGTCAAGAGCCACATCAGAGAGGTCCGACAAGGATGTATTGTCATATGTAGTTAACTTTTGACAAGCACACCTTCGTTCAATGACCATGCATGCAGTTGGTTAAGAATTTCGCATCAGCCGCAGTCGCAATCTAATTCACGATTCCTTAGGTTTTCTTCCACAACATGCTTAATTTCAGAGATCGAAAATGAAAGATATTCGCCTAAGTTGTTTTAAACCGAGTGCTAGCATGCACTCGTTCATATCTGCATTAACTTTCACGTCACCTGATGCAGCATTCGCGCGAAAATCATTTTCTTTCGCATTTATTCAGGAATTCACAGGCTGCAATGGTTCACAATGAATATTTAATGCACGTGTGCTGGCACAGATTCACATGATTATTCGTCATTGTGCATAATTTTTGTTCACTAGTGCAGTGGTGCATGTACTTATTATTTTAATTATTGGGTATACATGAGCTATATCATTTTAACATGTGTGTGTATCAGTTTGATTTATCAGAGTATTCTTTTATTTCCACATAGACTTATCAAGTGTTTTTTTTTTGCATTAGGCGCACGCTTTTTTTTCCTGCACATAATTGTTATCCATTAATTATGCACTAATTAGTTTAATATCGTTATCTACTTACTGTCTAGCCGACCAATATGCCCTGCTCGCTTATAGGTGTACCATATCATTTTAACATATGTGTCTATTAGTTTGATTTAACAGAGTATTCTTTTATTTTCACATAGACTTATCAAGTTTTTTTTTTTTGTATTATGCGCACGCTTCAAGTCTTGCTTTCTTAGCACTTGCCATAGTAGTTGGTGCTCCACTGAGTCGTACGCATGCGTTTTATCGAGAAAGGCCATCATCAAAATCCTTTGCTCTTTCTCCGCAATCTCAGTAGCTTGCGTCACAGCAAACTGGTTGTCCTCCAGGCATCATGTCGGCCTGGAGCCATTTTGCAGCTCTCTGTCACTGGTACCAATAATTAGGCGATTGTCAGGCTAATTCCAAAGGCTGACGTATCAGCCCCGCAAATTGCACCACGAAAGCGCGAACAATTTAGCGTTGGTCCCTTGGTGCACCAGCGAACTCCAGCTGTTGATGCAAGCACATGGCAGGCGCTTCAGCGTAGACGTCAGATCACGGTGAAGCAAGCGCGTTTTTAGAGTCTTGCGCCACGCATCGGTGTCCTCATGGCTGTAACAACGCGAGAGCACCTTGAACACATTCATCGCTGGGGCCATTTTTTGTAGCAGTTGTAAAACTAACGCCTAAAATGTAAAGAAAGTATAATCGTCAACGACTGGCACAGAGCATTTGATAATTTCTCAATACTTACTCTGATATTGTCGCATACCTCTTGAGGCACCGTGTTAGCGTGGCTAAGGTCGTTCTCGCCAACATTAACGACAACGAAATTCCCGCGCTGGAAGCCCGTTGTAGAGGCGGCCTGAGCTATGTGCACGGCGCCGAATCCGCTGAAACTGAATGAGCAGATATTCACGGATGTCTTCAAAGGAAGGCGACTCCTGCACATGAATTTCAGTTGGCTATCGCCAGTCACCACACCACGCAATAAAGGCATAGTTACGTCCAACGAAAGGCCAGCGACGGTAGCGAGTTTGCTGGCTGTAATGGCGATGCTGGCTGGGGACAAGGCCGAGGAATCGTCGGATCGTTCCGTAGTTACAGTAGTGCCTGTCTAGGGGCAGGGAGCACCTCCCTAAGAAATCGTCACATACGTCACCCATTGTTCGCAGAGGGTGCCACACTACGGGGATCTGCTTCTCAAAGAATGAGGCAGAGCCGAGAGTTAATACCAGAACAAAAAGATATTATCAAATACGGTAGAACAATCAACACACAAAGATGCACATTCGGCAATCCGTACAATACGTCACCAATCGCAAGGTGGTCAAAACAACGGGTACACAAAACAGCAAGATATACTCAAAACAATGGGCACAGACAACAACACGCGCTACTAAGCAATTTCGTGCATTAACTAACCAAGACACTTATAGACTAAAATGTTCATCAAACGAATTCAGTTCAAATTTTGAGGAACAAAGCTTGAATGCTTCTCTTCAAGGCGCCCAGCGCCAGTTGTCGACTCGTTGCACCTGCGGTTTTTCTTCCAGGAACTCTTGCGTCATCAAATATCCACACTTCAATAACAAAACTTCTCTGGGAACATGTCGGCCACCCAAGCACTGCGACTGATAAACATGTTTTCGCCCACAGGCGGTAAGCACAGTTTTCTTCAGCGTGTAGCACAAGCATTCACACACTGGTGGAAAACCTCTTCATCTTCTCCTCTTCGCACGCTTGTGCAAAACTCCATCTCCTTTGTTTGGTCACTGTAGAACAAGCACTCTGTCTGACATCGGAGAACTGTCTTTATCTCCTCCTGTGGCTCCCTTCGCTGCTCTCTTATATAAGTTCGCCCTGTGTTCTGAAAGTTTTGTTGGCGCACCACACAGCAAACTCGGGAAGGAGTGAGACTTTTCTCGAACTCTCCGCGACCCGTGACACAACCAGGGAGTGACTCACACCTTCCTTCTACATGTTTGTGAAATTCGCTCTGCGATAGATGCGAGGAGTTTGGTCGGCGTGGTGGCGGTGAGCACGAGGCGTCTTTTTGATACTTACTTTTCCTTTGTGCCGGCTTCTGTTGTGTCTCGAAGGCGTCTCGATTATACGTAGCGGTTAGATTCGGAGTCACGCGCATTGTTGAGCATTTGTTTGTGACACTCTCCAAGAACCGAGAAGGAGCTTGAAACGAATTTGACTCACAAATGGCTGTGTAAGCTGTGGAAATTGAGGCTGGCCCCCTGCCTTCGTGTGGGCTTTGTTGCCTTCTCTGCCGTTCTCATTTTCCGACTAGACTCCCCTCCTCCACTGTCGGCCACGCTGGGAGAGCGGAATGACGTTTAACCCCTCTCACCCAGTAGCGGATGTCGACTGTCGCGCCGCGCGCAGGGTCTCCCTGAGAGGTATTGCGCGCGTGCGTCGGAAGCGGGTCAGATACTCTCCGGGACAGCTGATGGTGAGCCATGCAATCTTTACCATCCGTCAACTCCCGTGACTCGGGGCTCGTCGGACTTCGCTGACGACGCTTCGCGCCCGAGGCGAACGCTCACCTTTTGTTGCCCCTCTGCTTACGCTCGGCCGAAGGGTGGTACGGTGTCCTAGAGCGTGGCTAAGCTACGCCGACCCATCTCCCTCCGAAGCCAACGCGAGCACCTTTGCCCTCGCTCGAGCAACCGGGCCTTCGTCCCGTGTCTCCGTGAATCAACTTTACCACGGAGACGTGCTCGCGGCACCCTGTGTAGAACTTTTACACCCGTGGCGTGGATAAGCCCATTTGCTTTCCCGCCACACCTTTGCAACGGGCGGTACTGCGTTTGGTGTTGCCACAGATAATAAATTGTTCCGACCTTGAGCAGTATCGTGTTCTCGCCACGGCTACGGTTAACCCGTGCCCTGCGGCTCGCTAAAACGGGACCCACGCTAGCACCCGTACTCCTTCGGGATATGTGTCACTACAAAGCAGACATAGCAAATTATATGCTGTGGTATTATTCAAACACTGCCGTTATTCGAAACGCGAGCTATACCGGGACTACTTCGTGAAGAAATACATGGGCAGTAGCTCCGCCCCTGCAGCTTTCCCTTCATTGCCACAAAAGCTATCCCTAAAGGTATAGGACCTCCTCTTTACTGGAAGCATGTGTGCCATCATTAGTTGAATCAAATGTGCAGCCTGGAAAAGCATACTTTGGGATTATTAAAAGGGCCCCGTTCGGTTTCGGCACACAAAACTCGTAAACTTTATTGACTTAAGGAAGCCGTGTAACAGTGACCAAACGGCTAGGAAACTGGGCATTCTATTTAAATTCTGCAGCTTAATACGCTTCATGCAGAACTACATGCTAAAAATAACTTCTGGTCATCACTACTGAGGAAGAAACACAGGAGGTCAGAACACTTTATTATTGCAATAACTTAATCTGTTATACATACACACTACAGTACATTGTTCCAGTCCAAAAAATGAGTCGCTCGAAAATTGCCTATCTTCTGATTGTCGGCAGTGTAGTTGTACAACCGAAAACAGCCATCACAGAAGAAGTACGGGTCACTGGTGACACGTTCATTCTCGTAGGTCACCCACCTGGAAAAGAGTTTACACCTGTACTCTGAGTGCTGGTTAACGGCAAGCCAAATTGGGCAGAATACAAAGCTTAAAGGGACCAGTGATCGCCAGAGCATGAAACGAGATGATGACTTCACTGACCGTCCGTCCCACTAACTCAAACCAACCCCGTTCTTTTTTTACACACACACACACACACACACACACACACACACACACACACACACACACACACACACACACACACACACACACACACACACACATAAATATATATATTTTTTTCATTGAACGACGCGAAACATGACCTGTGGCAGCAAGAACAAGAACGAAGCAATGTACCCGGCCACATGACCACCGATTGCTGTACAAACGAGATGATTTTCTCGTGAATATTGAAATACTGTTTGTTTGTCTAAGCTGATATTAGACAAAAAGTGTACTGCGTAAAAGTGCCAGCGTTAGTAGTGAGTTGCCATCGTGTGATGCAATCGTCCCATGCTCGTCAGCGCGCTTCCAGGAACTTTTCAGTGACTAGGCTTGGCTAGCGTATCGAGAGTGTAACGACGCCGGTATATGCCCCCCATGACACAGGTGCAGCCAACTTTGGCCACAGGTGCACATTGTGGGGCACAAATAAAAGAAATGTGTATATAGTAAAAACTCGTTAATTACAGCTTGAAGAGAGCCTATAAATTGCTAGAATTAAATGGTGTTTAAATTAGTGGTCAAGCACTAGAATTAAAGGGCACTGCATCATACTGCGCGGGTAGAAAACAAATAAGCCACCTTTGAAGCCATCACTGAGATCTAGGCACTCCTACAGACTTGTGGCAGGTGATTTAGTGAATACATTCACGGAGCTCTAACAGCGATCGTAACAAATAGAACAGACAGTGACAGCCAGAAATAACCACAGACATGCACTCGTGTCAGCAGCGAGTCTTAATGTTGAATGTGGGATGCCATTTATGATCCAAAATACATGAACTTGCATGGCAGAGTTGACGCAATTAGAATTGGAAGCCACCAGTAATTTGTATTGGCAAATTATTCTTCCAGCACAACTCTACGAGTATCGCTTCTAGCTCCATCACAGTGTTTGCATTCTCGTCTACTGAAAAATGCCGCTGTTTCGTTGTATTGCATCTCTAGTAAATTTTTTTCAAGTTTGGTTTTGCAACATACTGTGATCACTCTGGACCAAATTCTGCGAGGAGTGATTAAAACAAAAGGCTTGCAGTTTGAATTGACCACTGTGAATAATGACCCATTCCAATTATTAAGAGTTGAATTGCACCCCATTGAATTACACGGGACTGCTAGGACCCCCCCTCCTGAGTTCAAACTAACGGGCATTCACTGTAATTCCACATAATCTCATTGTCACAGCCCGTTATTTACAATATAGTTCAAAAACTCAAAAAAGAGTTGTTAAGCATAGTTCAAGAAACTCCTTTGAAAGCAGAACAACGACAGCTTTCACTAATCAACAGAAGGATTGGCCGCAGATGTACATATAGGTTTAGACCATTTCCGAACTAAAAATGCTGCTTGTAAAATAACTATGAGCTCTTGGTATTAACCACTGCAGCTACAAACACTATGAAGGGTGAGCTTTCTATTGCAACATAAAAAAAAATTGTGGTGAGAGAAATCATTGTAGGTCCCTTGAAGAGATTAAAAACAATAGTGTTTTCTTACATATAACTGGCACATTCGTTATGATTCGTGGAAACTAAAAAAAAGGTTTTGGAATGAAGCTAACTTTTCTGCATAGCTGTGAAGCTCAGCCATGAATACACCTATTCACACAGGCATTCGGGTTATTTGTCTGAACTGAACATTACGAAACACCTTGCAGGCTATTTGGTGTTAAGTGCATTACGCAAGCACAACAACCTCGTTGTCTGTATGTGGTTATTTACGTGTACCACTGGAAGGAATGTGATTTGTGATTAGCTTGCCTGAACAACAAGCATGTTGATAGAAGATGCACAGACAAAAAAGTACATGATATTGAATGCAGCAGTCTGGGCTAACAAAGGCAAAATCACATATAAATGTTGAAAGAAAGAAAAAGCTATAAAGGAGGAGAGAAAGAGACAACAGATTGGAAGATACAAAAAGACAGAGAGGAGGAAAGAAATAAAACCGAAAAGAAACAAACGCTGTCCAGCTCCGCACTTTCGAAAAGGGGGTAAGGTCAACCTACATTTGAGTCAGCTTACAACTGTGTGTATACAGTAATTGAATATCAAATAGGTTTTAGAATATTACAGTTCTTGCAACCCACAACAAAAAGTGTTCATGTGGTTAACAGAACCATTAAAGCATTAGAAGCAAATGAGAAGACTTCTTGCTTGTGTGCAAATGCCCATAAAGCAAATAGTATTACCCATGAATAGCATGGTGTGATGAGGTCTCCCGACGCCACTAAAGAGACAACGAATCGGCAGCGAAAACGCACGAGAACGTGCATCTATCTTCAGTGTCGCCTAGCTGCACGTGCCCTCGTGGCAGGTGAAAAAGAAGGAAGAACCAGCCACATTGGCCGGGCAGACAAAGCCAGAAGCTCAAGAGAAGAAGACACATTGGCCTGGCCGGACGTCGACATTCGGGAGGGCAACATTGCTGGAGGTAACTCGTGGGACGTCAACGCTCGAAGGACTGTGGACGCGGCACGTCTTCTACTCCGGCACCTAGCGGATGCAGAACCTGCGACCACCTGCGTGGCCCTTCTCGCCTGACAACGTTTACGATCCGCGACGCAGCCACAACCATTAGGTCAAGGCCCTTAGCGTGAGCAAGGCGCTTGTTTGAACAGTTTTTAAAGAAACTTCTCGTGTTCCTTGTATTTCCGTGCTTTGTATTTGTGTTGTTTGTGCCCTCTTGCGTTAGAATATATGTTTTTGTGCCGTGCCACTTGCGTCCTCTTTTTAGCAGCCCTAGCCAGCGTTTCTCGCACCACTCGATAAGCCTGCTCCCCGAACCTTTATTATATAACACATGATTTCCCTTTACCAACTTTTTTTTCGTGCCACGCTTTGCAGAGTGTTGAACCATGGCTACCTTGCCCTAGTAGATGGCAAAGTCTGCCTCGCGAAATTACATACAGCCTGTTGCAATATATACTGATTTTTTGTATATTGTGCTAAGCACTTGGGTATGAAGCTTATTGTTATTTGCACAAATTTGTTTTTAGTTTTGTGCAGTGATATATCGGTGCTGACGGTTAGCAGCGATTCAATTTCTTGCAATCTTCAAACATTTACACACCCCTTGAAAGTTTGCCAGGGCACATGTATATTATAGTGTCTGGATTCGCTTCGATGCAAATTTAAAATTTTGCAAGTACTTCAAACAAATAAAGACTTCTTTTGCTGCGAGTTACCTATTGAAAAAGTTATTTCACTGCAGCGGGTGGCCATTTTGCCATGAAATCGTCTCCATATCCAAGGGAAATTCTTCCTGCCTCAAAGCTGCACTTCAAGCACATTTCTTGCACCCCCGATTCATCCTTCATTCAAAAACCGTTTTTTTTTTTTTTTTGGGGGGGGGGGGGGGGCTAAGTGCGGCAACTTTTAGAATGCAAAAATATCACCTCGTACAGCTAGCACGCCACTGCTATTGAATTTCAGCAAGTATTTGAATTTACTTCAAAATTCTTAATTCAAATTATTATTATCCATGAAAAAAAAAAAACGTTTTTTGCAAAAGCCTGCAATTCACCTTGTCTCCGTGTACACAATTTAGTATTAGAAGTATCTTTTTAAAAAATGTGCTCTCGGCTTACGCAAGTGAAATGAAATTTCGTAATGCAGGGTAGTATCGATTATCTAATGAAATTCGGAGCAAAAGTGCGAGTTCAGAGAAACCATCGCTGCATGCAGTTTCACTCTTATGCCCTTTCAGGTTATGGTGACAGAAAAATGTCACGTGGTAGTGCCTGCCTACAACGTCTATGATAAATCATCTTGCCTGTTTTAACACTGAAGCCCTTTAAGCTGTCGGTAACTTGTGCTCTATCGTGAACAAACTACACTTAAGCCTTTTTATAGCCAAGTTACATGTTATACGAAAAATTCACAGCATATCCACAGAGGGAATGATAACAAGTGGGCGAATCGTTTGTGCGTATACTACTATCACACTATCATCGAACGGGCGAAGCTTTGCCTCACTCATCATCACTGACTCCGTGGATATGCCGTGAAGTGCTTATTATAACAGCGCCACCTATCCTATTTACCCGTCAACTATACAAAAATCACTAACCCCACCTAATGAGCCATTTTTAAAATTAACTAGAAGTGACTACTACAACATACTACGAGAAAACGACCCACACCCTAAGAAGCTTTGCCCCCGAAATAAGTTCATCATATGCGAAGATTTGCTATAAAAGTACATTCATAACCTTTTCTACTGCAAGAGTATTCTTGAATTACTTTCCCAAAACCAATATTTCGCTATATCCAGGTTTGAGTGTATCAACATCGTAAACCGCCACGCACTCTATTCATTCCCTTCCAGTGGAGCTGTTTAAGCTATTGCTAACTTGTGCTTTGTAATGCGAAACTTCTCAGGTGGGCATGTGGCACAGAAATCGGGGCAAGCCTTACTACCCTGTGTAGCAGGTGCAAGTGTCAAACAAAAATATACACACGAACAAGATAAACAGAAGGAAAAGTTAGAAATGGAGAAAGAAAGCGATAGTAGAAGAAAAAAGACTGATAAACAAAGTGAGTGAAATAAAAAGACAAAGAGAAAAAACACAGGAAACGATAGAGACAGAAAGGGAGAAAGAAACGTACAAAAAAGCGATGCATGAAACAGAAGGAGAAGCAAAGAAAGCCGCCCAGCACCGCCTTTTTTTTTTTCAGGCTTGGTGTGAAGCTACTATAATTTAATGTTGCGACCTCACCGGTGTGTTTTAATAAAATGATGCAGCCTGCTTACGTGGCAATCTTCTTGTGGCACATCATGCAGAACACGCTCTTGCCACGTGGAAATGCTTGCAGTGTCACTGGGTAGTCCGCCAAGCACTGGCTGTCGTGCGGATGGTGCATCCTGTAGAGAGAACGGGCACAGAGCATGTGTGTATGACTTTCACACATATACTAAAACGTAAAATACTAAGCCTTGAAGGCTTGTGGTTGAATCCACTTTTTCTATTTCTCCCTGATGTCCTCTGGCATTTTCGGTGGGGTTTGGTAGGGGCCGGGGGAACTGGCATTGCTAGAAAAAAGACCGACGAGACCAATAGTCGTTTCGCTACTTTTCCAACCAGAAAGGGCACAAGCACTACCCCTTCACGGAAAAGGCTGGTTGTTCGATATGAGGTAATATTTAGTGCAAAAGACAGGTAAAGTCTAAGGACCATGATGCCATCTTTGTTTTGTGAGCACAGCGATGCAACTAGAACTGTCTTGCTTTATTACACTGTATAACAGATGCATGTAGACTACATCATTTGACTGTACCGTGCATGCATATGCTGCAGTAAATTCCGCTAGTGACTGCACAAAAGCAGTTGCAAGCATTTCTTTGAAAGCCCTGTGGGCTATATTCTCGATCTGTCACTGTAAAAGAACGACAAAAAGAAAAGGTTATTCCACTTGTGTGGCTGAATTGCCATATAACAAAACACACCAAAGCACCTCGAGGTGGCGACGAGGCTCATCTACGTGAATCACCTAATTCCATTAGAACATATGACGACAAAGCTGTGTTCTTTCTCTGCCACAAGAAGACCCTCAATAACCCAGAAAACATGCTTAAAAATCCACTAAATGTACTTTCTAGCACCGTCTATTTGATGCCATGTATTTCTGAGAGCCTTTGTTTTCATTTATGTAATTCTTGAAGGACAGTGAAAGTCTGCTTTGCTCGTTTTTTGTAGCTTTGAGCTTCTGGTAATGCCAAAATTGAATCTTAAGTGCTTAACCAGCACGCATAACTAACGCTAGGTTCATCAATTCCAAACAATCTGCGTCAGCTCATTCCTGGCGTAAGCAGACAAGACCACCATGAGAGTAGCTGACAACAGAGGAAGACGGATGAGGAACCTCGCAAATGTTCTTTGGCACCGACAATATTTGCTTGACCTTTGCAACGTTACGAAGAAGCCTCCCGTCTACGTCAACTATAGAAAATGTTGATTGCACCTGAATACTCACGTGTGTGCCCACCCTGACTTTAAGACTAAATTAAAATATTTTACAGGCAATGCTTGACACAAATAATCGGTCAGAACTGACCCCAAATGCAGGAGTATCAGACAACACAAGCATTTCCAGTTTCTAAATTTAGTGCAACGGGACCTTTAATCTCTAGAAATAAATTAAGCTGTCTTCTAAGACATTAAGCCAATGTGATTGAATTTTTTGGGCAATAAGGAGAGTAAAAAGAACACTCAATACAATCGCACTAGCATTCATGCACTGGGGTTTCAGTGCAGTGTTGGAAAATGCAACTTTAACCTTCAATGATTATGAATCACGATTCTTAAAAAATTCTTAAAAAAAAGTTCTTAAAAAAATAAATATCAGTCTACTCTGTGATTAAGCCACTCATTATAGCTGTGAGGTTGTTATCAGACATGAAATAAATTTATTAATGAGGTGCAATTTCAAAGATGGTATACGATGGCAGTTCTGAAACGAGAAATCTTTCTAATAAAAGTCATGTCAGAAAGAATGAAATTCCATTCTTGAACTGCGATTGACTTAAGTGTACCTTTAAGAAGCAACAGTATTTATTTATTTTATTTATTTTATTGATACTGTAAGCCTTAACAGGCTCATACAGGAGTGGGAAGAGATTGTCATCTTCACATTTGACCACAGAACAAAAAATAGTAAAAAAAAATAAATAAACACGGGAAAAAATAAGAATGAACAGTACAGACTACTCTAAACAATTACAAATTACAACTGTACATCTAGTCGAAGAACCAAGAAATAAAACAGAATAAAAACACCACAGGCTAACAGGGAAGAGTGCATATTAGACACAGATCTGAGAATTGAAACATCGAGTGGCATACAAATGAAAACGTACAATCAATGAAAAGTTGCACCATTATTCTACAACGCTGCAACTTACTGATCCAAAAACTTTTCAAGATTGGTAGTGAATGATTCGAGAGATTCTGAGGACACTATATGACGTGGCAGGTTATTTTATATTTCTATTACTGACGGAAAGTAGGAATACTTAAATGAATTGCAACGGGAGATGAAAGGCCTGATACTCTTGTCGTGGTTTGTTCTGGCGGAGCGCTGATATGGTGGTTTCAAGTACTCGTGTTTGTTGATGTTAATGTTGTCATGATAAAGAAATTTTAATGCAGCTATGCGTCGCCGGATCGCCAGTGTTTGAATGCTTGCCCTATTGCGGAGCGCGGTTATGTTGACACCTCGAGAATACTGAGAATACACAAATCGGAGCGCTTTATTTTGTATTCCCTCCAGCTGGTTAAGAAGGTAAGTTTGGTGCGGATTCCAGATTACACTGCCGTATTCGAGGATTGGTCGTACAAGGCATTTATACATTGTTAGTCTAATTTTGGAAGGGGCTAGAGCGAGTTTCCTGCGAAGATATCCCAGCTGTCTGTACGCTTTTGTGCACGTCTGGTTAATATGAACATCCCATTTTAATTTGTTTGTGATGGTAACGCCCAAATATTTCACCGAAGCGGCCTCTGCTACGTGTAGTCCATTTAAATGATACGCAAATTTTAAGGGTGCTCTCTTTCGGGTTATATGCATATACGAGGTTTTTCCTACGTTTATTTCCATTCCCCATTCTTGACACCATCTTGAAATGTTAGTTAGTAGTATTCATAAAGAGAAAATAAAAAAGCTTGAGTCACTTCACCGGTGAAGTAAAGAAATTGATGCAGTACCAACCTCATGTCAGAGAAGACCACCAGGTGCTCACAGTATCCCTGGTGAACGTAGACATAAGGGTATCCCAGACGGAGGTTCAGGTCTACAAGTTTGGTGTCTGCCATGTCTGCGACGTTAAAGGGGCCAATTTCTCGTTTGGGATCTTTCGCCCATTCCATAATTACTCTGTAGAAGAAAGGAGAACGTTTTTAGCATCTTGCCTCTTAAAACGCAACTCGGCTCATCCACTAAAACGAATTCCCATTCATTCAAGTAAAGACTGTAAAAGCAAGTCCGTACAACTATAGTAGGCTCTAAAAATGAAAGATGTAACTGATTAAGCGATGTCACTGGTTTCGAAACTGCTGTAGAAGCGCATTTATGTGATAGCTAAGTTAAATTTTTTTTTTTCAGTGCCAAGTGATGTCAGCGACTTCATGTTCATCGCAAATACTTTGAAAAATGAGTGTGAATTTTGAAGTATTCTTGAATTGCAATTTGAATGTTGAGTTGTTAATTAAGAAAACGCCAAATTTTCATTGTGAGTTGTCAAGGGATTAACAAACTTTATGAACATTGTACATTCTTTATGTAGGCCCTCTCTGTTATGACCCTCAATGAGGGTTGACAGTACTACCAAATAAAATAAATAAATATTGAAATCAGACACATTTCCTCATCAGTGGTGGACACACAAACCTGCACTGATGGGTACGTACTTCAGACAGACGTCATGAGCAGAGCTATTTCCGTAGTCACGGGGGCAGCTTATTGCCATGCCACTGAAATTTCAATGTAACCTCTCTTGATTTCATAAGCTGTACCCAACAATAGTTCTCTTTTCATGTAGAGGATAAGCTGTATACTATTTAATGTCATTTTCTGCAAAAGCCTGAAGTATAATGAATATTAAATATCACGAGAAATCATGACCAAGCAATGCAGTGAAGCTACGTTTCTCCTTTACATAACTACTTTACATTCTCTGGGAAACCAACAAATTCATTTCTAGTGCATTTTTTTAATTTATGCCACGTGACACCTCCAAAACCTACTGAGAAAAAAGAATGTAATTTGGTATTTTTCCGATATTATTGCTAAGGGAGAGGGCTGTAGAAAACTGGAAAGTTTGCTTTGTAATACTAATAAAAGAAAAAGATATTGCTATGTGTTGACAAAATTAGGAGTTAATTTAATCAACAGAACTAGTTCCCCAGCAGAAGGTAACATACTTTTTCAGCAATTCAGTAAACACATGACAGCAAAGCTGTCATGGGCTTACAATCACCTACATTTTTTCGCACTTGCGTTTTCTGCTATGTTTTCGACACTTGTGTCTTTGATGCGGTTATGTTGGACTTTTAAATGGGAAAGAAGCATCCATGTTAAGTTGTGCTTCGGTGATTATTGCACAATCTGCCAGAGTACATCACAAGTTATTGTAGTTAAACTTGATATATGGAAGTCATATTCAAACATAACAATACTACTTTTGTAATCATATATTTGTCAAATGCATGTATCAAGTGCCTGCCGATACTGGACATAAAATTTGACATTTGCTCCATTGCATGCATTCATTATATGTCATAGTTGGCCAGTGCATGTTTGTGTGAGCTTTTAGGGAATTAATTTGTTTAGTCCTTCAGAAGAACTTTGCTAAAAGAATAGGACAAGACATTGAGTTTATTTACCACATACAGTTTTACAGTAAGTGGTTGGGACAGTGAAAAAAAATGCATGAAACGGCTTGACAATGCACCACGTTCCATAGGCCTATACAGTAGGTGTCCACTTGCACTATCGAATCTTGGTTGCCATGCACTTAGGTTCCAGTGCCTTTGCACATGTTTATCTGCTGTCCACTGCTAGAGTGTCTACAGTTGCATCATTCCTGTAGAGCAAAATCTAGATACTTGAGGCGAATTCCTCTGTGTGTAGCAAGTCATACCATGAGAACATTGTGCGCCAATGAGGAAACCTTCTAGCCTTTATGAACGGTGTGAACAGCTGCCTCACGGCTGCAAGAAGTACAGCCGCTCTCAGAATAATTCGGAACGCCGAGAACGCAGCCCCTCACCCGCAAATACCTTCAGACAAGGTGCGCGCAAGCGCGGCCTCCCTAGCGAGCTGGTTTTGCTCCCTAGAGCATCTAGATTGGCGTTATCTTGCACCGGAAGGATAGTCCTAGGTGCTCTTTGGCAATAAAACAAATTGGACTGAACGGGCCTTGCCTTGTATCGTACTTCACACCACAGTCTCAAGTATAAAGGTTTGAAAATTATATGCAGTGTGTTTTTGTTGTTATCTGCATCCATTCAGGGATACTAGTTGAGGTCGAAGTGGTAAAGTCACAAAGGCATCTTTGCCTTCTTTTCAACCGTCATGGTCTATTGTGCGAATTATCATATCCTGCTTAGTTATCTTTCGTGGCACTATATTGGTAATAACAGGACAATTTGGACTATTAAAACAAATTTGAAAAATTTGGACTATTTTACACGTGTGCCGGCAATTGCGGTAATAAAACAGTTCACAACATTAACCCGGCTTGTTCGTCTACGCCAATTTCATGTAGAGGAAGTGCATGCATGTATACTATAATTTCAAAGATCGGGTTTAACGCCTAAAAACCAATAAGTGATGAGAGATTCTGTACTGAAGTACTCCGGAAATTTTGAACACCAGGGCTCCTTGACGTGCACCTAAATCTAAGAACACAAGCTACGAGCATGTTCGCCTCTATCGAAAAAATACAATCTTAAGCTTCACACGACAGCACAATCTTTTATTTACGAATTACATTAGAATGTTTGCATATATTTGTGAACCAAAAATTACAGAATTTGGCAATGTGGTAGCAAGTATTCTTACATTTTGATCGAATTTGTTCATTTGTTGGTGCAGACATTTATTTTTCTTTTGTTCAGAGGGAGTTTAGAACCCTAAACAAAGTAAATGTGTGAGCTAAACGCAAAATGAATGAAATTACACGTCGAGAAGAACATTAAATTTATTTTCCCAAGGATCGTGAATATAGGTGCACTAGAGAGGAACTTCTGCTTGCTAGAAAGACCGCGCAAGCACAAACCATGGCCCTACTTTTTCGTGCGCATAATCCTTCGACGAGCAGCTGCGTGTCCGGCGTTCCGCATTATTCTGAGTGCCTGTACATGCAGCAAGATCAGACACTCTGGTAAGGAATAAATTACCGGTGGTAACTGTGACTTTCGAAAATTCTACACAGTGAAGCTGCTCTACAACGACATTGTCTATTTGTGTTGTCTTTTCTAGCATTTGTTTGTTATGGTGATGAACACACAGTTTAGCAAAAAGCAGCCAAAGTGAACATTTCCCGCATATCACCATATCCCGTTTCCCACTTTTAGCACGCTTCAAATTTTGTTTAGAATGTGTTCAGGACTGTGCGTCATCTTTACAAATCAGGTATGTAGGCTTCCACAAAATGCTTTCAAAATAATAAATCTTACACGACCAAGTTTGCTCCCAATCTTCAGCCCCTAAAGTGCACACACTTATAAACAATATAAATGTGTCACTAGTGAAAACTACAGTAGTAACATGCACTGCTGTTTTCAGAATGAGAAGTTCCAATGCCTTTTCTTCTGCTAGACAACAGAATCTAGCACCTACGCAACCTGATCCCATCTGTCATACTGATTGATTGATATGTGGGGTTTAACGTCCCAAAACCACTATATGATTATGAGAGACTCCGTAGTGGAGGGCTCCGGAAATTTCGACCATCTATGGTTCTTTATTGTGCACCCAGATCTGAGCACACGGGCCTACAACATTTCCGCCTCCATCGGAAATGCAGCCGCCGCAGCCGGGATTCAAACCCGCGACCTGCGGGTCAGCAACCGAGTACCTTAGCCACTAGACCACCGCGGCGGTCTGTCATACTAACAAAGAGTGCACACTTACTCGCTGTAGTCTCTGCACGATGGGTCACTCATGTCATTGTAGAATGTGTTCCCTATGTAGAAGAACGCTGACTTGTATAGGTCCTGCAAGAGAGTTGGTAAGGCGTACTCAAGACTGTTTAAACGCAATGACTTGCACAGGCAGCAGTAAGTGGACACACGCAAACATCGTAGCATTTGCACATATATACAGCACATTAAAACCAGCATCACAAAGAGAAAATATAATTATCATAACTAATACACACTAACTCAAGTTGCTAGATACACATACTTGAAAGTGCGTATAGAGGAAAAATTGCCTCTGAATCCCGATTCATGTTTTTGCAACACAAGATAGAATGCTTCATGCTGCAACCAATAGCAACAAGGCATTTATATTACATGGTAAATGTTGGGCATTCAAATGTATACTAGTGTTCGTGCAACTTAGACATCCACCAAGAAAGCACACAAAGACAACTTGTCGGTTGCTTTCCAACATCAAATGGCCCGTCCGTGTCACTTTTGTCCATCATCTAAAAAATTTTGCACAAGAAGACATTGATCAAGTGGCAAGTTCCGAGTGTCGTGTCCATAATGCAACAATGAGCAGGTAATCCTCACCCTTATCAAGAAATTGCCGTTGTTACATTGTCTGGTGGATCCTGTAAGCACAGCTAAACTTGAGCTCTATTTGCTTCTGGCAATCTTAATAGTAATGACACATGCCTCGAGGGTCATCATCACTGAGTACCTATGTAATGGCGCTGTCACACGGGCACCCGCAAACACCATTCAACTCCCTTGTCTTTACGACAAGGGAGATGTGGTCTGTGTCACACAGCCACTCTTACGCAAACGAAGGTAAACGGAGTGTTTTGCAAAGGAACTTCCGCTATTTCCCTTTGCAGAGGAACGAGTTACTCGTTTCCCGAGTATTTTGCAAGTCAGAAAAAAATTTCGAGCACTATATTGCCGCATTACAAATGCCCGCCATTGCTGCAGGTGAACAATTTTTGAAGGAAAAGAGTTTGTTAAGAAGGCATTGAGAAAAAATGCTAATGCAACATTTTGGCACAGGAGAGCAAGCAGAATTATGTTACATATTGAGGTAGCATTCGTTGCATGAAATCGCTACATTGTATTGATGCTACCAGTGACGCCCAAGGAGTTTTCTCATGACTGTTACAAAACCTTTAAAAACAGTACCAAACAAGCACCAAAGAGTTTTATAGGGATGTCCTCAGTCACCTACATGATGCTGTGCGGCGTAAGAGACCCGAGTTGTGGTCAACAGGAAAGCGGAGCATTCATCACGACAATGCTCCTGCACACTCCTCACACTTGGTTCACAGTTTTTTGGTGAAAAGTCAGACTCCTGTAGTTCGACAAGCTCCTTACTCTTCTGATATGGCCCCCTGCGACTTCTGGCTGTTTCCCAAACTCAAGAGGACGTTGAAAGAGAGCTATTTAAGATAAGGGAAGACATTATAGCTGCGACTCGCAGCCAGCGGACGAGGCACACCAACGCTTAACGTGCTACACTTCATTCTGTAAGAAGCCTTTTCAGAATGCTTCCAAAAATGGCAGCACTGCTGAGAGAAGTGTGTGGAGTCCCAAGTAAACTACCTTGAGGTGGATTAGGTTTCCAACGATCAATTAGACCATCTTTTTTTTTCTAAAATGAATCAGTGCACCTGATAAAAATCAGGTACACTGAATAAATGTGAATATTGGGGGACTTGAGCAAAGTGCTTTAATGAAGTGATCTCAACGCTTATAAACAAAACTAAATGGAACAAGCACAGTTGTCCCTGTTGGAAACTATGAAACATGTCTTCTCATGCATTTTTGATGGTTATGGCCTGGACATCTTGCAAGACAATCTGATGCACAAGTAACATTTACCGTAATTACTCGAATCTAACGCGCACCTTTTTTCCGGTTAAGCGAGTTCATAAATCGCATGCGCGTCAGAATCGAGTACGAACAAAAAATTACGGTCAATCTATTGCCATCGGCAAATCCAAACTGGCCGCCCCCTACATGCGTCGGCATGGCGCGTCGGCCATTTCTGCCTATGTGTTTCCCATGTGCGGCACTTCGTACGTGTGCTGAGGAGTTCGTCATCTAGTGGTGCATTAGCATCGACGGCGTGGAAGGACCGACTCCAAAAACTCGAGTGCACCACGATGCCGTTTTCAAAAGAAAAGTCATCGCGTGTGCAGAAACGGACGGAAATCGGGCCACATCGCAGTCGTTCGGAGTTCCCGAAACGTGCGTGCGGGACCGGCGGAAACAAAAGCAGAAGATTGTCGACAGCAAAGCTTCACGCAAAGGCTTCAGTTGACCACAGCAGGGTCGGGTTCCGCATATTGAAGAGCTGCTCGGTGAGTATGTGCTTGAGCAGCGAGCGGCCCGTGACGACAGAACTGCTCCAAGTACGGGCTATGCAGTTAGCCATAGAAAAAGGGCTAATGCGAAGCCACTTTAAAGCAAGCAATTGCTGGCTAACTAACTTTAAGAAGAGGAAAGGCTTTTCCCTCCGAAGGCAAACGGGCATATGCGAAAAGTTTTGCGGAAGAGTACGATGAAAAGCTTCAGTTTTCAGAGGTTCGTCCTAAACTTGCGGCGCAACAACGGCTACCTGCTTGGGCAAATCGGGAATGCCGATCAGACGCCTCTTTACTTCGACATGCCTGGCACCACAACCGCCGAGAAGAAGGGGGCGAAGCAAGTTCGCGTACTGGCATCAGTCCACGGTAAAACTACAGTGACGGCAATGCACAAGCTTCGCCCGTACCTCATATTTAAATGGAAGACGCTCCCGAAAGGAGTCGTTTTTTCGAGTGGTGTGATCGTGCGGGCCAGCGAGAAAAATGGGTGCGCGTTGCAATCGATGTCTTACGTTTTTTTTTTTTTTTTTTCGCGGTGGAAATTGGGTGCGCGTTACAATTGAGGGCGCGGTAGAATCGAGTAAATACGGTAATGCGACGGCAGACTGTAATGTGTCGATGCAGTGATACCACGAGGGCAAATGTCAGGTTTCTTGACTAAACATTGGTGATTACAGACCTAACGTGCAAAAGACAAATGTAAGGCTGGATAAATGTTTTTTCTCCTGCTCCATTCCTGCAATATGGAAACCAGCGTGTGTGTGCAGGTAATGAAACATGGGGCATGTGCCTATTTGACAAGATGGCGATAGTAGGCATAGTAAACTACTGTCTTACACTAGCTTGTTGGTCTGAAGTTCTGTCGGGGTCATCGCTGAAGTCTCCAACTATTACAGCATCTGACACGCAAGAAATTTTCTCACGCAAGGTGCGCAATGTCTGGCAGCCGAGCAATGCCAACTCAGCTTGGATCTGGAAAAAAAAAAGTGACCACAATCATGTACAGTAGACTCTCGGTAAACAGAAATATGTTAAGCAGAACTACTGCTTAAACGTAACCATTGCTCCTGCAACGCTTGGTTTCGGGCCAGTATTCTGCACCTATGTTAACCTCTCAGTAAATGGAACTCCTGTTAAATGAAAAATATTTTCTGGGTCCCTTCAGGTTCCGTTTACAGAGTCTACTTTACCGTATATACTCGTGTAAGGGCCGCACTTTTTTTTCGAAAATTTTGCTAGGTGCGGCCCTTACACGAATCAGGCCGATTTAGTACAGGCAGTACAGGCCAAAGGTCTGTACTGTTTATGCAACAGTAGCAGAGTGCAAGAGTCACAAATGACATGCCAGAAATGTTTTTATTCGGATTCCATTTCGCTGTCCTCGTTCTCGGAGGAGCTCGCCTCGGCGTCCGCGTCTTCCCAGAGACGGTCATCTTCGGTGCCGTTCATGGAGTTCGAAATTCCCGTTACCTTGAAGCTTTTAGCAACTACTTCTACTGACATGGCACGCCACGCATTCAAAATCCATTCACACACCTGTTGGAGCGACGCCCGCTTCAGCCGTCCTGTAGGGGTCTTCTCGTGGACGCCTCCAGCCATCCATTCAGAGTAACATCGGCGAAATTCCACTTTGAATGGTCTGTTGACGCATACGTCGAGCGGCTGCAGCACACTCGTCAGGCCACCGGGAATGACGGCCAAGTCCGTACGAGTTGCGGCAACTCGGTTCTTGACGCGGTCGGTCAAGTGGCCCCTAAAGCTGTCCAAAACAAGGAGGGCTTTCCGTTGTAACAGCCCTCCAGGTCTGTTTGCCCAGACGGTCTTAATCCAGTCAACGACCAGTTCCTCGGACATCCAGCCCTTCTCTTGCGCACGTACGACGATTCCCTGAGGGAACTTCTCTTTTGGGAGAGTCTTCCTTTTAAATACGACGTACGGCGGAAGCCTCCTGCCGTCTGCCGTGATGCACAACATCACAGTGCACCTTTGGCGTTCTGCACCAGTCGTGCGCACAGACACACTTTTCGCACCTTTTAAATCCACTGTGGTGCTTTCCGGTGCATCGAACCACACAGGTGTCTGGTCCGCATTCCCAATTTGGGACAGGTCGTATTCATGCTCCCTCCTGAGAGCATTCACGAAGCGATGAAACTTAATGACGTGGTCTTCGTACTCGCGCGGCAGTTTTTGGCAAATCGTCGTTCGGCGCCGAATAGAAAGCTGGTTACGGTTCATAAACCGCGTAGCCCAGCCCCGACTTGCCTTGAATTGTGCCGGGGGTATTTCCATGTGGCGAGCGATGCTGAGGGCTTTGACGCGTATCATGTCAGTCGATACGGCGTAGCCGTCCCTTCGTGTGTCGACGACGTAGTTGACGAGCTCGCTTTCGAGTTGCGGGTACTTGCACTTTTTCCCGCGAAACGCCTTTCGGCTCCTGTTAGTAGCGGCGAGGGCATCTTTCTGATTCATCCAGTAACGCACGCGCTTCTCATCGACGTCGTACTTTCGTCCAGCTTCCCGCTTCCCGTGCTCCTCGGCATAGTCAATCACTTGCAGCTTAAATGCTGCAGTGAATGATCTCAGATGCCGGCCCATCGTCCGTCACGTGCGCTGGCTTCTGCAGGGTTCACTACAACCAACAAAGTGACACCGACGACACCGATCTGAAGTCGCGCTGCCAACGTATCGACACGATGCTAGGAACGATGCCAACAAAGAGGCCGCACAAGGCAAATATGGCGGCGCGCTGTCAACAGCGTGGTCGGCGCGTCGGCGGAAGTAGAATAAAAGCGGAAAAGCGTGCAGCGCCATCTGGCTGTAAATGAACTAACTACACTTTTCTGGCGGGACATTTTGAACTTTTGTTTTTTTTTTTTTCGAAATATCCGCTTTCAAAGTTGGGGTGCGGCCCTTACACGAGGGCGGCCCTTACACGAGTATATACGGTAAAGCCTAAATGTATTCTAAGTGTATTCTGTACAGTCGACATATGGGATGCACATGCACTGACATCGGTTACAACGCCGTGCGATGGTGTACTATACCATGACACACTAGAAACATAGCCATAGAAACATAGTGATATTGTTGACACCTAGGTAAGGAAAATGCATGCTGACTGCCATAAAAGTGCACTGCAACATGAACAAATTCAGTGCTATTGCCAACGTGCCCCACTCCTTGCCTTGTACATCGGTCTCTGTAAAAAGACTAAAGAAGTATGTTTAACTAAATGGACTGATCAAAGCTTGTCAAAAATAATTCCATTCTAAATTCTGCATCCCTGCTGCACTGAAAATGCACAATAAAATAAGCTTATCCAGCCCAGTCGATCACACCAATGCATGTGTTTGTAAAGCGTGAAGGTCATTTTCACCGTATTTCCAAGCAAAGGAAGTTATTTTCACTGTATCTCCAAGCAGATGCATGGCTGTGTGGTAGAGCACCTGCTTGCCACGGCCTGTGGGTTCGATCCTCACTTGGACCAGAAAATTCACATTTCTTTTATTTACACATTTCTCAATTTTTTTCGATTGCACACAAGAGGATGATTTTTCGCTCACAACCAATGATACCAACGTCTGAATTTATGCGAAATGAGTTCTTCAACACTCTAACGTTAAAAACTCCTTCTTGAGAAAATCATCGTGCCCCCTGAGCACACAAACAAAACTTCTTTTCTTGCAGGATCCCAATGTCCGCACTCAGCACTGCTGGTGGCCACATACAATACTGCACAATTTTTATTCAGGAACAAAAAATAAATGCAAACCATTTCAAGTTTTTACAAGTGCACCTAAAAAAAAAAAACACTTGCCTTGAAAGAAAAGTTCTGAGCACCCAAGCGCACTTTCTTCAATACTACAGGCATTTTGATGGGCTTGAAGACCTGTACTATCAGTACTACCTCGTTGCTAGGCACAGGGTCATTTTCTTCTTCGGCATTCCAGGGATCTCCCCGCTTCGTGCAGTTCTTTGGCACAGAAAAAGAAAGAAAGTGGGACAAGGGCAGTCAACGTTTAGTTGTACAATCTTATGAAAGCAAACAGAACTCACACATGACAGATGCTAATTAGTGGACACATACAACTGATAATTATAACACTATGAAGCACTGCTAAGGCCTGTGACAGATGACATGGTAAAGGAGAGCTCCAACTTAATTTTGACTACTCAAGGTTCCGCAATGTGTGCCCAGTGCACCATGGCTCCATGAGAATGAGGTCATTGCAGCCAGCAATCGAACCTTTGATCTCATGCTCAGACGTGCAGGGCGACAGGCACCTGACTATACTATACAATATGGTGCAATCTTAGGTTAGATTGTACTTGCATGTTGACATTAACTTACACAAGCCAAAGGTAGGACAAGCTTTGGCTGTACCGCTACAAGTCATGGTGGTAGTACAGCTACGTACAAGAACACCGATAAATTCACAGTTATTTTCTGTTTTCATAAATGCAACATTGTGTTAAAGTATAAATACAACTATTTATTATCCATCTCTGACTCATTAGGACGCATCAATGAGAGCTTTGCTAATAATAACAAGAACTACAGGGTACAAAAATGATGCACCAACTGCAGAAAGGCCACCAGAGCTTCCTGGATTTTGTTATATATACAATCCTTCTCTCTTGGTACCCAGAGTAGAGCCAAGTAAAATTATGTAAATTCTACAGAATGGGCCTGTCTACAAGAACATAGTTTCTAATTTACATAAGTACTCTCATGTATATGCCAAAATGTTTTAGCCATGTGGCATGTCTTCAGAAAAGCAGAGGCAATCGGTACTTATGTGCTTACCACTTTTGAAAGGAAGCAAACTTTGCGAAAGTGTTGAGACGTCTTCAAACGATATGCTTCGTCAGCTTTTCGCTTCTCAATGTCCTCTCTTTGCAGCCTGTGGACAAAGTGTGCATGAGCCAACTTCATCAGTGAATAAGAAGATCAGTGAATAAGAAGTGGTAATTCTTTGCAATTATTCAGACTACTCAGCCTAAATGTAAAACTGTATTCCACGATCTATCACAATCATACAGGCACATGAAATAACACACGGACTTGCCTCAAGGTAACAAGACCGTCGTAGTCGGGAAGCTTTTCTATATCCATGCTTTCTTCTCCACAGGACAGATTAGATGGGCTGGAAAAAAAGACCAATATTCTCAGCCTATAATTCACAGAAAAAATGTAACCAGTACAACAAAGTTATGCAGATCTTGCAGACTTATAATCAATGCAGACTGAAGCCCTTTGCAGCTAACTGGCTGTCCAGTGTCTATACGAATTTCGCAAAGAGCTGCTTCGACAAAAAGTACTTATGAAATCTAGGCCTAATCCTGAGAATGTCAGGCTGCTCTGGTGGCAGACCTTCAGTAGGTTTGGTCACACAGTCAACCACCCTTTTAATTAAGGAAAAATCCTTAAGCGTCTCATTGTGCAGCAAACTTGAAAGAAACATGGCAGGCATGGCAGTGGTGCAAAAGCCTAGCAAGCGTTGTGTGGAGAAGAAATGGCTTCATTTGACATTACAAATCACCATAATAAGTGACACCATATATGATGACATCATCACACTACATCACTGCTCCGTAAAAGGTGGGCCCATCCCATAAGTAGTGCAACATGTGAAGGCCATAAAGCTTCATGTGGGATGAGACAATGCAATCGACTGAGAATTTCAAGGTGACTTAGAAAAGAAAAGAGGTTTAACTTAAAGGTCTCGTTTTTCTTTGTTCGACACAGTATTAATGAGAAGTAGTAGACAATGATACCAAGAGAAGCATAGGGGATGTTATTAGAAGTAATTGTAGCGTCAATGACAGGAAAGAAAAGTGAACGAAAAGATAGCCTGCCACCGGCAGAATCCGAAACTGGGACCTTCCAATAGCATCCAATCGTCTACCACTGAGTTACACAGTGGTCCTCCCCCCGTCCGCTTTATAGGGTACACACTAGTGTCTTAACCTCTTAACTACTGACCCTAGAAGGAATGAAAAAAGTCAACTTTTTTTTAAAACATTTATTGAACACCTTGCCCATAGTTCATAACCAAAAAAACAATAAAAAAATTCAGTTATTTCAAGTAATTCAGGAATGTCCACACTTGTGGACATAAGTTGTCAACGTTGTAAAAAACGCGTCCACATATGGGGACACTAGTTGCCAGCATTGTGGAACTGCAAGAAACAGTTTTTTCCGTGAAGACACAGGAAAACATTACATTTGGTGCACTTCACTCTTGTTTTGCCATTGCAGCTCCCGTTTCTGCACCGCATTGCATTTTTTAGGCTGCAAGACTCTGGGAAATGGTCATAGCGGTCATTACGTATGTCAATATTCGGTAACTGAATAGGCCTTGAGTTGCATGTTGTGGGCGTGTCATTCTTTCTCTTGCTGTTACGTGTTGGATTCCCCTTGATCAGAGTTTCCGCGATGTCTTGCTTGAATTGAAGGAGGGAAAGCACTTCCTTTTTTGGTACGCCCGCTGCTTGACTGTCGCGTTGGTATTCGACCCATGCATTGCACACTGCAAGGTCAAGAAAGTGAGTGAAGAATCTCACCGTCCATTTTCTTGTTCTGATTTTGGTTCGGTAATACGACACGTATCTATCGACCAAGTCCACGCCACCCATGCACCTGTTGTATTCCGCAACAACTGCTGGCTGGGGAACTGCAACCTTCTTTTTAGCTTCCTTACACCACCGCTTGCATGTACCGACAGGATCACATCCAACGGCACTTGACATTAGAAGAACTCCTTTGTTATCCCTCCACTTCACGAGGCATACTTCTCCATCTTCCCGCACAAGGCAAGCATTGTCTCCCCGCTTCATTGACTTATCATTCGGAAGTTGTTTGACTGCACCTTCTGTTCGGTTTGAATTGACAGTCCCAGTCAAAAACACTTTCCTTTTTAGAAGGTAGTCCACGATTGGCAGGCCTGTAAAATACCGGTCAGTGAACACATGGGCTTTGTTATCCGTTATGGTTGTTGCGAGCTTCTTGACAACTGCTCCACCCAGGCCATACGCTTTTGAATCATTGGCGTGTACAGTATCCTTCCCTGTGTAAACAAGAAAGTCAAGGACTAGACCATCAGGGGAGGCTAAAATGAAATTCTTGAGACCAAGTGGATTCGGCTTTGAAGGGAGATATTGCCTGAATGCACACCTTCCCGAAAATGGGATCATTTGCTCATCTATCGAAAGGTTTTTTGTCCGCGGGAGTGCTCGGCACGCAGTTTGGAAGCAATCAACTATTGGCCGCACAAGGTGCAGCTTATCTTCCTTTTGATGCGCTGTAATGGTGGAAGCATCGATAAAGTGCAAGTGATTGCGCAGCTCGCAGAATCTGTTTCTTGTCATGTGGTCAGCAACAGATGGTGTCCGGGTTGCTCGGGACCAGTACAGCTGCACTTGGGGAAGGTGCATGATACCCATTAGCAGGTGTATTCCAGCAAGCTTCCTTACTTCAAGAGTGTTGGTTTGAACTGATCGGTGACTTCGCTTCTGAACCGAATACAGATTCGTTTGTTCAGCAAGTTCCCTCCAAAACTCCAACGGAAAATACTTTGCGAAGTACTCATGCGGGGTGAGAAACTCCCGAAAATTGAGGAGTTCTTGATTGTCAGGTTCAAGACCATCCCTCTTTGGAAATCTGTAAGTAATGAGAAAGTATGTTTACCTTTAACCAACAGCCGCAAACTAAAAACACTTACGCTCGCGAGTTCCAGACGCATTTCTTCTTCTTTTTTGTTGGTGGGCTGCAAATTTCAGGTTCAGACTCATCTCCAGAATCACTTGTTTTCTCATCCTCGCTTACGGGAGGAGAAAAGCCACGTTCATCTTCATCTTCTGACTCAGAGAGATCCGCATCACTTTCCTCTAACATGGCAGCGATCTCTTCATCGGTCAGGAACCTGGCTATTGAGAGCAAACCAAAGAATGCTCTACACACGTACACAACTTTTGTCCACAAACGTGGACCATTGTAAACACACATCTCGCGCGTCAACGGAAGTAAATACCGTCTGAGTAGCAGCTTATTACGCTTCAATGGGGTGCAAGTTCCACGCGTGAGCAAAAAGTTTCGCATAATGTTGATAAAGTAGAGCATAATAGCCGAAAACTTACCCCTGGGTCGCCGCAAGCCGCTCGAGCTATTTGCCGCCATTTCAACTTTTCACCACAGCGCTTCTAAACGACTGGTGCTGCTCTCTGTCGGGGATTGTGAAAACTGAATGCCGGTCTTTCAAACGCGCCAAATTTGAATTCTCCGAAACAGTTTTTGTTGTAGCACAGAAAGGCGGGCGAGTTGGAACTTATCCATAGTGGGCAGCGCACAAAAGGAAACACACAAAGATTGTCCTGATTCCTTCTCTTGTGTGTTTCCTTTTGTGCGCTGCCCACTATGGATAAGTTTTTTGTTGGAATACTGTACCTAAACATCCACGTCCACAAATGTGGACGCTGGTAGCTAAGAGGTTAAACGTGGCAACAACAGCCAGCGCCGCCTGTCACCATTGCAGCATCTGTGCAACACTCTTTTTGTTGCAGACGTCACATAGCATGTGATGTTATTACAAGTTGGCAGCTGACCAATACAGCTTACTAGAATTACTTCTAATAACATCCGCTATATTTCTCTTGGCATCATTGTCTGTTAGCTATCATTAATAGAGTAACTATACTTTGCTGACTGCGTCTCACAGGAAGCCTGGTCCCCTATATTCATCACCGTGGTTTAGTGGTTGAGGTGCTCGACTGCTGACCCGCAAATCTTTGCTTCCACGGTCGCGTTTTCGATGGAGGCAAAAATGCTTGAGGCCCACGTAAATGCATGTTCGAGAACCCCACACAATCCCAAAATCACAAAACCCTTCACCAAAGCCTCTCGCATATTAATATAGTGGTTTTGGGATAGTTTTTGAGGGGGACACATTGCCATTGCATGTGAAAGTGGGCTATGTGAGGCATCCCGTCCGCCTGTACGTGCCTAGACCATCACAGTGCGGCAAATGTAAGAACTTGGGCTCGTTAGCACTGTGTGCGAGAACAGGTTGACTTGTCCCCGCTGCAGTAGAGATCATGAAGAGTCGCCGTGCGGGATATCTACACTAATTGCGCTGGCCCGGATGAGTCAAGCTCGGAAAATCGCCCTAAAATAAAGACTGAAATGACCATGCTTAGAAAGATGGTACGAGGTCACTCTACGCACAGAGAAGCAGCTTCTAAGGTGCACCATCTCCAGAGGCGCTCTCGTAACCGCAAGAGGAGATCAGGATCGACAAGTGTACGAAAGCCTGTATTGCCTGTTCAGTCAGCGAGAGATCCTCTAATATCTGAAGCGGTATTTCAACCTCGAGTCACACCTTCTTTGAAGAATGTGACGGATAATACCTCATGGCCTTCTCTGCCGCCTTGGAGTGCCCAAGGACCAGAAAACCGGCATGAACATGAGACTTCGTCATCAGATGTGCAAATCAAAGCAATGCTTACACAGTAGATCCGTGCTTTGCAAATGCTGCTTGTTGGTGTCAATACGTCTGTTGCGAAGGCTGAAGTGCAAATTCTAGACGGACTAGAACTGGTGATTCGTGCTATTTAAAACGAACAAAAATCATGGCGTCAGCAACCTCATCGTGATCACTGAGTGAAAGAATTGGTCGTTCTGTTATATTTCTATGGAACGCTCGAGGGCTATGAGGTGACCTTGGAGATTTTAAACAGAGAATGTTGAAATATAGATTCCCTCTTGCTGTGATATGCGAGTCGAATATGCCTTTACCATTCAGACTGTCTGGATATAAACAATTCACTTCCCAGACAAGTGGAAACACTAGCAAAGTTATAATATTCGTGCGTTGTGACCTCACATATTCCCATAACCAAATACCTATGAATAGCAGCAATGAGTACGTTTCCATCAAGCTGAAGCTAAAAAGACGTATGATATCGATCATTGGTGGTTACACTTCACCGAGCGGGAGATTTGACGCTGAATATCTGAAACTTATCTACTCGAGTCAAGGACCTCACGTCATCGTAGGTGACTTCAATGCACATCACCATCTTTGGGGCAGCAACGTCATAAGTACTCGGGGAGGACTACTCCTAGACTTCACAGTCTAAACGATGGATCATCGACATATCCCCCTGGCTCAACGTACAGCAGCTGTCTCGACTTAACTTCTCAGTGCCTTTCAACATCCACCGCCTGTTGCACAGACGTTAAAACATATGGTAGCGATCACATTCCTACTTACATACAACTACGATGGTATACCGGCGTTGCAAGCATTCGAAGACAATGCACAGATTGGGAGGCTTTTCAAGAAGAGCTAGGAAAGTCTTGTAGCACTATAGCTTCTCTGGAAAAATATTGAAGAATGAATTGCCACAGCCATACAGACCACTACACGAGTTGTCAAACATCAATTTCCAGGAAGCCGGTTGATGTGGTATACGAAAAGCTGCGGGCCGTTGGTCGTCGAGCTGAACGCAAATACAGGCGAAGGAAATCGATCACAGGTCTGAAGACCTCTCGTAACGTGCAAAAGAAAATTCAGGGGTACTTAGAAAAGCTTGGCCGCCAAAACTGGAAGTCATTTTGCACTACCATGAATCTACGAAAACCACTAAAATATGGCACGTCATATGAGCTCTACCATCTTCCCCTCTGCAACTGCGTCCTTATCGTGCATTGGTCATCATAAGAACATGCAGCGAGAAACAGGTCGCGGAAGAATTTTCTATACACATCTCCGGCTCCGCAAGAACGAATGGCTCACTGCTTCAAAGCGCACCCCCTATGGCAGACGTCCGTCTCAATCATCCTTTCATGCTTCAAGAGCTTAATGCGGCTATGTCCACTTCGCAACATTCTAGTGCACCTGGGCCTGATGGAATCACCTATGTTACCCTGTGCCACCTTGGTCCTTGGGCAACCGAAGAACTGCCGTCTTTGTACAACCTTTTTTGGGCATCTGGAACTGTAACGGCACACTGGAAAACTAGCAAGATTGTGGCATTGCTGAAACCTGGCAAGTCTCCCGATAATATGCTATCCTAGAGACCTGTGGCGCTATCAAGTTCTGTAGGAAAACTCATGGTTCTGATGCCTTTGGGATGGATCCTAGAGAACCAAAGAGTATATCCAGACATCATGACTGGCTTCCGGAAAGGAAGGTCATCATTCGACAGTGTGACTGATTTGGTAACAGCCGTTGAACATCAGGAATGGCACCGTCGATTAACGGCTGCAGTATTTCTTGATATCAAAGGTGCATTCGACAATGTTCTGCATGACAGCATTCTAAATGCTCTTGAAGACTACGGCACTGGTAGCCGCATGCATCAATGGATTGCCAGCTATCTACAAGAGATAACTATATTCATGTCTACTGCTGACAAAGACACAAATAAGCATTCCATCTATCGTGGCATGCCTCAAGGTGGAGTCCTGAGCCCAACACTTTTTTTTTAATATAGTACTTGTTGTCCTCGTTGAAAAGCTCCTTAAACTACGAGGTAAAACCTCGGTGTCTGTATACGCAGATGACATTGGCATTTGGAACACGAGTCTAACACGTTTGCAAGTACAAAAGAAACTACAACGTGTGGTATCAACAATGTCTGCATACCTCAATACCTGCGGACTGCAACTGTCACTAACGAAAAGTGCAACCCTGCCATTCACGAGAAAATCCATGGCTTGTTACCCCATAGTGATCGATGGGAACATAATACCTTCGGTAACTCATCACATGTTCCTCGGAGTTATCCTCGATCATGATTTGTCTTGGTCAAAGCACATTTCATCACTAAGAAAAAAACTAGACACCTTTGTCCAGGTCATTTGCCATAAGACTGGAAAAATGAGGACCATCGAAATCATCTCTTCTGCAGCTATACCAGGCACATTTTATTGGATACCTTCACTACAGTGCTCATGTTCTCTCCCGTGCTCGCTCATCGGTTGTACGTACACTCGAGGGAGCACAGGCGTGTGCCCTGAGAATTTGCTAGGAGTACCTCGATGTACTTATATATGGGGCACTATTGCAGAAGCACGTGCTTGTCCAGCTTGTGCTTATCTTCAACACGAACCACTACGAGTACCGTATTTTTCGGTGTATAAGTCGCGGTTTTTTTTTTTTTGAATTTTTCGTGGGTGCGTCTTATACAACGATGCGACTTATATACATTCAAAATCGAGTTGGATGCCACGGCTTGGGTGGCGCTGTTTACGTCAAGCAGAGGTTATCTGATTGGTGGCTAAAGTCAAGGCACGAGTGAAAATTAAACCCTTCACTGCGAAGTACGAATCCTCAACTTCATTATTTAAAGGGAAAAAAAAAAGAAATGTAATGATTAGTTCACTAAGTATTACGGCTAGGTGGCGTTAGCCGCCGCCCGATCTAAAGGGTACAACCACATCCATCCATCCATCCATCCATCAAAATGGCGTCTACGGCGCTTCACCGCTACTAGAGTGACCTAGATAGGGATAGTGGGACGAGGGGAGAGCGAAAGCCAGCAGCGGCGGCGTGGCGAAACACACGGAAATGTTTGTGCGTGCGTGGTGGCGCCACTGCGCCTTTCTCCTGAAGCCTCCTCAGAGCACGTGCGTTCGGACAACAGGCGCTGACGTTTGTAGTCGCTCGCACGTGGTATTTTTGGTGGTGTGATGAACGTAACGCTGAGTTAGATGGGGAAACCTCGGCGAAAAAATTATTGCTTTGCGCCAGGTTGTAAGACTGGGTATAGCAGAGTGAAAGATGCCCCGAAGTTGTCTCTGTTCAGTGTCCCCGAGGATGAAGAAGCGCGCCGCACGTGGGAACGGAATCTACACCGCAAGGACAAGCCGCTGGAAGTGAGTGACGCCGTGTGCGAGCTTCATTTTGAAGGAAAATACATACTGAGAGATTACGTACACGTAATCGACGGCAAAGAGGTGCGTTTACCCCGCGGGAAGCCATCTCTCTCGCCAGATGCAGTGCCCACGATTTTGCCGAATCTCCCATCGTACCTTTCAAAAAATCCTTCGCGCGATCGGCCCACAAAGAGGAAAGCTTCCTTACACCTCCACGACCACCAGACAAAAAGGCGGTGCCTACAAGAGGATGACATGCAGACAAGCGATGCTGCGAACAACAGTAACGACGCTGAGAATCGCCCCTTTGAATTAAGTGAAGTTCCCAAACCCACGGAGAACTGGGCACTGCATAAATTTCCTAACTATGATGGTGTTGGCTACATTTTGGCTAGTCTGGACAGTGAGAAAAACACTGTCTGCGTTGAAAAAACTGTGTTGATGAACTACAGTGAGAACCCCAATGCTGTGATTTGCCGCTCTTATGTACGAAAGACTCTTGTGTCAGAAAGTGTGTCACGGACGATTGATGAAGCTAAACAAGTGTTGGAGAGAGCACATTCTTTGCAAGTTTGCAAGGGAGTGGGCATGCCTGGAGATTTTGCTGCTGTGCCCATTACTGAAGGACTGAAGCAACAAATGATTGTTGCGGATGGACTTGTCCTGAGCTTCAAATGTAAAGGGACCGTAAATGAAACAGGTGAGTACATGAAAATATCCTAGCCATTTCATTTTTGTGGGGCAAAGACCGTGGGCACCTAGAAACGTTTTATTGCTGAAAATCTAGTATCAAACGAAACGAACGCGTTGTGCTCTTAGAAAAGTGAAAGCTAATGTGTAATCTCATTTCGCCACATATTTTCGGCATAGTCGACTCTTTCGTTCGCTCTCTTATTAGCACTATGCTTAAGTTTCTTCTCGTTTCTACACTGCTTTCTTTGTTTACTGATTTCCTCCAGTTCTCCAATTAGCAAAATGGCCTAGTGAATGACATTTCAACCTGATGTACACAGTAATGAGTTGTTTTTTTTTTTTCAACCCTCTGCAGGATATGCCTGTATTTCATGCAAGTACTTGCGGAAGGCCTTACTTACTCGAAGAAGCGATGTAAATCGTAGAAAGCTGAAAAGGACGCCTGTTGCACGGCTGCGGATTCTCAGGGAGAAAAATCGCCGCATGAAAACAAAGTTGCATGGCCTGGCAGAGCAGCTCGACAAAAGGAGGGCAAGAAATGCGGAAATTGAAGATGAGGTGCTGGAAAAAAGCATAATGCGCCTGCCTTTAAAGCAGCAGGCTAGTGTGCGACAGTGCTTCAAAGCATCGAAGAGAGCAAGCAGGAAAGGCATGAAGTACGCGCAAGACTGGCTTCTTGAATGTATTTTTATGAAGCTCAAGAGCCCACGCTTGTATGACCATATTCGCAGGCACGAGATCTTGGTCCTGCCAAGCAAAACGACCATTAAAAAATATATGAAGTCGTACAGGTCGGCATTTGGCTTTAATATGACAGCAATGAATATTCTGAAAATGAAAACATCAACTATGTCAGAATATCAAAAACATGGAGGTCTCCTGGTAGACGAAATCAAGCTTTCCGAGCACTTCAGCGTTTCATCGTCTGGTCAAATTCAAGGCTTCGTCGACCTTGGCGAATTCACCAAACCAGAAGACAGGTATAAACAATGCGACCACGGCATGTTAATTATGTTTGTACCTTTTGTGGGGAAGTGGAGCCAGATAATCGGTGTGTTTGCAACCAAAGGGAACGTTAAAGGTGATACCTTATTGAAGATGATGATTGAGGCCGTCATTATTGTGGAGGAGGCTGGCCTGTTCGTAGACCATATCACGTGTGACGGAGCCACTTGGAATAGGAAGATGTGGAAGCTGGCTGGGGTGTCTGCATCGTCAAAGAACACTACCTGCAAAGTCGAACACCCTGTTGACGCCTCAAGAAATCTACACTTTGTTTCCGATTTCCCGCACCTGATAAAGTGCCTGAGGAATGGCCTCCTGAAGACTGGATTCATCTCTCCCGAAGGAAGGGTATGTTGATAATACTGCACTTTGTAAAGGCGAAAGCCTTAGGTACCTCATCGAACATGAAAATTAACCGTCGGCGTCGCCAACACGAGTGACATAAAAAATAATCCCCTCGTGATGACGTCAGATATCCCCGAAATCTGTGACGTCATGATGATGTAAAGCGTGGAAACCTGGGCAAGTTGGTAGGACATAATTGAATATACGAACAGCGCAACAGACAAAGACGGAAGAAGGTAACAACACTTTGTCTGTTGCGCTGTTCGTATATTCAGTCATGATTACTCAAGATGATGTAATTTAAGGTGACGTCACATGATCACGTTATCACACGACATCGTTCGCTTTGCACTGTCTCCGTAATCGGTGGGCCGATTACGAAGGCAGTGCATAAAGGTCGCTGTGAGTTTAAAAGAAGAGCTTGATTGATTTCCCGTAACCACCGTAACTATATGTCTGAATTTCATTTCCTTATCTATGTCAGTAACTAGTTATGCCGATAATCAGTATACTATTGCATCTTATGATTATTACATTCATGCCTATCTATTACTCAATTTTAGGTGACGGTGCGACCCGTTCAAGAGGCGTTCCATCTGGACTCTTCTGACCGCACACTGAAGGTTATGCGAGGGTTTACTGAAGCGCACCTCAACCCCAACTCATTCGAAAAGATGAGGGTACCATTGGCCTTTCAACTTTTCGGGACGAATGTCCTGCGGGCCATGTCTTTCTACAAGAAAGAAGTTGAAAGAAAAATCGGCAGAATAGCGGCCACAGAAAAATTCTTCGTGTAAGTTGTATTTATGATGCTATTATACGCCAATGAACCTAGTTCGTGCAACTTGCAAGCTATATATTTTTATTTTTGGTTCTTTTTATTTGCAGGAAGATTAACAAGTTGATAAAAGCAATGACATCAAGGTTTCCAGCAGAAGCTCTGAGGCCTGCTTCGTCAACATCTGCAGTTTTAGAGGAATTTCTTGTTTACTTAAACAAATGGGAAGCTGGCACTGTTAACAAAGGTGGATTTCTAAGTGATTCCACGGCGACGGGGCTTTAGAGTAACTATTGCCAGTACATTATCTCTTCTGAAGTACTTAGCAGACAACGTAGGGTTCAAGTACCTTATGACGTCCCGCCTAAGCACCGACCCCGTAGAGCACATGTTTGGTATTATCCGCCAGTCCAGTGGCTGTAATGCCCACCCCTCGCCAGATCAGTTCCTTATAACTGTAAACTGTTTGTCCTTCTACAACATGGCAAGGAGTGTGGATGGTGCAAATGGCACTCCTGACATCATCAATGCGCTTCTCAGCGTAGAAGACAAGACTTCGAGCGTTACTCCGCACACTCTTGATGAGCTTCTCTCACAAGGGAGGTTAGAAGAGGCCGAAGAGTCTCTAGCCAGTTTAGAAGCTCCCCGTGCTAGCCACTCATCATTAGTGATAGAAAGAAGTGACTCGCGACTGATATATTACGTAGCGGGCTACGTTGCAAGAAAGTGCGTACTGAAACTCGACTGTCGCGCATGTGAGCACATCCTCCTTGTCAGGCGAAATGAAGCCAAAGCGCATCTGCTGCCCTCGGGCTACACTGAACAGTGTGACTGGGGCGGACTTTTGTACCCCTCACAAGATTTGTACGCATTCATAGAAGCTCTAGAGAACATATTTACTGAATGCTTCAGTGTCTCAGAGCTGCACACGAACAGCATCTGTGATGTTGTGGCTCTTGTGCAGAGCAACTTCCTCTGCTCCAATGGTGTTGGATGTGACTCTCACAAGGAAGGCGTAAGCATGAGAATTGTTTCTTTCTATGTCCTCACGCGTATGCATTTCTTGGTCAAAGGAATTAACAGTGCGAGAAGCGCAAGGCGACAGAGAGCAAAACATATTAAGCTCAGCCGAACGACCTAGAACCCTGGTTTTGTATTCGCACATAGTTTTTGAAGAGTGTCTTTGTGTTTATTAAAATGGTTTGATGCATTCTCTCAGTTGTTTATCTTTTTTTTTTGCATGCACGGTATCGGCGGTGTAGTGCCGCATCTGTTCCTTGTGAGTAGCCACGCGCAGTTCCAAAAACTTTCTTACAGGCAGGTTTGTCCCTAAAATCGCACGGTTTGGAGCTTTGAAGACAATACAGCCTATTATATTTTTGTTAACACAGTGTACAATCTAGGCACTCAAGATTCAAGCATAAACTTTAAACATATTGCACTCTCGCACGCTTCGTTTGAATGCGCGGCGAACATGCGCCCACTGCAGTGCGCTTCAGGAGAAAGGCGCTGCAGCGCCGCCTAGCGGTTTCCGTGCAAACTGCCTCGTCGCGCGGACCGCCCTCGTCCCACTATCCCTATCTAGTACACTCTACCGCTACCTTTTTCCTTCCTCCGCGGCCTTCTGCGATGCACAGAAACCACATTTAAAAAAGAAAGTAAGATTAACGGTAAGTTAACACCCTAAAGGTGACGCAGCTATGTAGTTTTGCACAAAAAAATAATCAGAGGGGTGAAAATGTGGAGGTATTTTTTAAATTATAAATTATGAAAAGCAAGTCTGGATTTCAGAGCCACTTCCTTTACCGTCACTTCCGTCCGCCATAACGTCTTCATTGCACTCGCTGTGTCGCTGTTTGCTGCGCGCGTCTCATGTGTTGTGTTGTGCGTCGTAGCATAGAGCCGGTAGCGCCGCAGAACCTCGCGAACCATGGCGCCGCTTGGAAAGCAAAGTCGGCGAAGCTATGACGCCAAGTTCAAGCTGCGCGCTGTTGAATTTGCCGAAAACCACGGGAACAAAGAAGCAGGGAGGCAATTCGACGTCAGTGAAAAAATAATCCGTGACTGGCGCAAGGCCCACAGCGTCCTCCAGACGATCAAGTCGACAAAGAAGGCCAACCGCGGCAAGAAGGCGCGCTGGCCGGACCTCGAGCGTAGCCTGCGCACGTGGGTACTGCAACAACGAGCCAAAGGAAGAGGGCTGTCAACAGTGCAGCTGCGCCTGAAGGCGAAGGCTCTGGCAGCGGAGAGCAATGTTACGGGATTCAATGGTGGTCCGTCGTGGTGTTTCCGCTTTATGCGACGGAATCAGCTGGTTATGAGAGCCCGGACGACAGTGTGCCAGAAGCTGCCCGACGACTTTCAGGCGCAACTGGACAACTTCAGCTCATTCGTGAGGGAGGAAGTTGCGAAGAAGAATGTCAGCGCGAGCCACATCGTTAACATGGATGAAGTGCCGCTGACATTCGACATCCCGCTTGGGAGAAGCATCGCCGAAAAAGGCCAGAAAACTGTCATGGTGAGGACAACAGGCCACGAGAAGTCCCACTTCACCGTTGTGCTCGCCTGCTGCGCGGACGGCACAAAGCTGCCTCCCATGCTAATATTTAAGCGGGAAAACCTTGCCGAAGGATAATTTCCCTCCTACAGTGGTGATTCAGGCGAACACAAAAGGTTGGATGGACGAGGGAATGATGAGTGTGTGGCTTGACCGCTGTTTTTTCCCGTCGACCAGACGGATTCTTCCACGTGAAGCCAGGAATGCCGGTAATGGACAGTATGCGGGCACATATCACCGATATTGTCAAGAAAAAGATCAGTTCAAAGAACTGTATGCCAGTGATTATTCCCGGCGGCATGACGAAGATGCTTCAGCCGCTTGACATTTCTGTCAACCGCAGCTTCAAGGCAGTTTTGCGACGTTCGTGGGAAACGTGGATGTCGGACGGAAACACAGCTTTACAAAAACGGGGCGCATGAGACGCGCAGAGTTCGGCGAAGTGGCGAAATGGGTGAGTGACGCTTGGGAGTCAATTTCTGCGAAGACCATTGTGGCGGGCTTTAGCAAAGCCGGTTTGATCCCCTGCGCGGCCGATGGCGACGTTGAAGAGTCCGATTCGAGCGAGTCGGAGAACGACAGTGATGTGCCAGCAGTACTGCAACCAGAAGTAGCTGCATTGTTCGTGAGCGACTCGGAGGAAGACGACTTCGATGGCTTTGAATAAACATCACCAAGCTATCGGAATAATAAAGGTACTTCTGAAAGTATTGTTTTTATGTGTGTTTAAAAGCGCTCGCACGCGTGACTGCCGATAGCTAGAAACGTGCAAAAGCGTTGGCCGTCGCAAGCATGCATTTTTGCAATGCATTGTCACGACGAGATACTTAAATGTCGGTGGTCGGATGAGCAAGTGCATCTTCTACATCGGTGCGACTTATGCACCGGTGCGACTTATATACGTTTTTTTTTTTCAGAAAAACTGCTATTTTGAGGAGAGTGCGACTTATACAAGGGTGCGACCTATAAACCGGAAAATACGGTACATCTGAGGCTACTGACAAGGCATAGAGACCATCCACTGGCAGAAACTTATAACACACGACTCAATGCTCCATACTCAGGAGCTGTTATGTCGCACCGAGATCTTCTGCCTTCAAATTATGCACCACATCTTATCTCCGACATACCACTCTGGACGATCCCTAAGCCGATCGCGCTACTTTTGATCTCAGGAATAACAAAGAAGTCAAAAATACCAACTGCTGGTCTTAAGCATTTCACTTTGTCATATATTGACTATATGTACGGATATACAGTACACATTTTTGCAGATGGCTCTATCACGCAGACCTCCTCAGCAGCAGCTTTCACTGTGCCTCAAATGGGAATCGCTCAACGCTTCAAAATAGCACACCGGACAGCACCTACTGCCACCGAGCTGACCGACATCCGACAAGCTGCGTGTTACGTTTTACAACAGAGTCCAGCAAAATGAACATGATTTTGAGAATCCAAGCCGGCACTTCAGCTAATTAGAAACTACATGTGTAGAGAGGAAGAAGAATATGTGCCGCAGTGGGTCACGCCTTTAGCAGGAGGAGCCGAGCGCGAGCGTTTGCCCGATTGCTGTGATTCCTGAGTCCGTTGCTGCCGCCCGCTTTCCGCGTCAATAGACCTACCGTTCAAGTGCTACTTGTGCCAATAAACCCCGTTCCAGAGTGGTGGAAGTGCTGGGTACTTCAACCTGGAACTCCGCAACAGGAAACTACCTGCCATCCCAGAAATGGCTGAAGAAACCACCCAGCAAGGTACGACCCAGCCTCCGATGGTCATCGTGCCCACTTCGCTACGCGTGCGTGATCCACCTTTTTTCGACGGTACCGATGAGCAAGACGTAGAAGATTGGCTGTCGACATTTGAAAAGGTAGGCGCAAGCAACAAGTGGGACGACCCTTCGAAGCTTCAATATGTACCTTTCTACCTGAAAGAGGTGGCGAGTCTCTGGTTTAACAACCACCAGTCGGAATTCGCCACTTGGGGTGCCTTTAAGCTACGCATCACCGATGTGTTCGGTCGCCCCGAGGTACGCAAGCTCTGTGCCGAACAGCGCCTACGGGGACGCGCACAGCTTCAGGGGGAAGGCGTCACAAGCTACATCGAGGATGTGCTCGACTTGTGCAAGCGCCTTGACCCTTCAATGATCGAGGCAGACAAGATCAAGCACATCTTGAAGGGGATAGACGACGACGCCTTCCAGATGCTGCTGGCCAAGGGCCCCCGTACCGTGTCTGAACTCGCCACTCTTTGCCAGAGCTTCGAGGAATTGCGCAAGCAGCGGGTCATGACACGGCGGCCAGCGACTACCGACGAAACTCTCGCGGCATTGACCCTAGGTGGAGACAACAACGCAATCATGTCGGAAATCAAACGATATGTGCGCGAGGAGGTGGCCCGACAGCTTTCGTGTCTGTCGTATCAACCGGCAACGGAACCCTCTTCTGAGCGTCTCGCGCCCGCCATCAGACAGGTAATACAGGCGCAGGTATCTGAGGCACTGCCGCCCGTCTCTCAGACAACACCTGTCACCGCGCCATTGACTTACGCTGCTGTTGCTGCTACTCCACCACGACCTCCACTTCGGCCGACTCCCCAGCCTCTACGAGTACCAACGACGCCAGTTCCAGCAACACAACAGCGCTATCACGGAAACCCTTGGCGCACAGTTGACAATCGTCCGATCTGTTATGCATGCGGATATCCAGGTCACGTGGCGCGCTTCTGTCGCCGGCGCTTCGCAACGGGCCCGGCTGCTGCTCCAAGGTACTCTGACGACTCTTTCCCGGCCCCGTACAACGCGCAAGGAGAAATTCACCGTCAATATGACCGACAATCAGTGCAACGCGACCCGTCCCCATCCGAAATAGACCACCGCCCTGCTGCCGACTACCGATCATTCGGTCCCCGTCGCTCATCCTCACCACGCCGCTACCGTTCTCCGTCCACGCTGCATCGCCGACCGAACTCCACAGAGACGGAAAACTGACTGCCGCAGCTCCGGAGGCACGAGCTGCGAAATCGTGGCATTGTAGAAGTCCTCGCCCATCCCCCACAAACGTTCTGGAACTGTTTGTTGAAGGTCTACGAACTCTTGCGCTTGTTGACACGGGTGCCGCCGTATCTGTGATGAGTCAAAAACTCTGCCGTTCGATACGAAAAGTAACGACGCCGCCTTCCGACGTATTGCTGAATACCGCGAGCTCGCAACCTATTCGACCAGTCGGAGCATGTACAGCGAGAGTAATCATTCAGGACGTCCTGTACCACATCGAGTTTCTCGTGTTGACCACTTGTGCCCACGACGTGATACTAGGATGGGATTTTTTGTCACGGCACCACGCCGTAATTGACTGCGCTCGCGCGCAGGTAGAATTATCTGTGTTTTCAGATGCGCCATCTACTGACAATGAGCGCACTCACCTGGGCAAGCTTCTTGTTGCTTCCGACGTTGATGTTCCTCCTTTTAGTGCCATCGTTGTCCCCGTCAATCGCACTGAATTGTCCGGCTCTACCGTTGTGTTCTCCCCATCTGACGTTTTCAGTCGCCGCCACGGTACGTCTCTGCCATACGCCGTTCTGCCACCTCATCAAGATACTTCCGGAATTGTCATTTGCAATCCTAGCTCATGCCCTCTCACCATAAGAGCTCTTGAAACACTGGGCTATTTTCATCCTGTTGACGACAACGTTATTGTGCCTATTGAGTCCCACGACCCTGGCCAGCAACTTCAGCTGAACGCCGTTACTCCTCTTTTTACGCGGGATGACTACTCCTCGGATATCTTCAATCGTTCCATCGACAGCAAGCTTCCTTCGGATCAACGGGACCAGCTAATAGCCCTTCTGCATGAATTCCGAGATTCATTTGACCTTCCTCAAAAGGCACTGAGTCAAACTAACACCGTCGCTCACACAATCTACACCGGAACGCACCCTCCTTTGCGGCAACGCCCCTACCGCGTATCACCCAAGGAACGAAGTGTAATTGCAGAGCAGGTGGATGATATGCTTCAGCGCGGTGTCATCAAACCATCTTCTAGCCCCTGGTCTTCACCTGTTGTGCTAGTGAAGAAAAAAGACGGTTCGATTAGATTTTGTGTCGACTACCGGCGACTGAACAAAATTACACGGAAAGACGTATACCCTCTTCCCCGCATCGACGACGCTATCGATTGCCTACAAGGTGCCGAATTCTTTTCTTCGCTGGACTTACGTTCGGGTTACTGGCAGGTTCCGATGGCAGAGTGTGACCGTCCCAAAACAGCGTTCGTTACGCCGGATGGCCTATACGAATTCATGGTTATGCCATTCGGTCTGTGCAATGCACCTGCAACGTTTGAGCGAATGATGGACAGCATTTTACGCGGCCTTAAATGGCAGATATGCTTATGTTACCTCGATGATGTTATCGTATTTTCGCCTGATTTCCCTACCCACGTCGACCGTCTGCGCACCATTCTTCAGTGTCTTACCAAGGCAAACCTCCAACTTAACCTAAAGAAGTGCCGCTTTGGGGCTCGCCAACTTACTATACTTGGTCACGTTGTGTCAAAGGATGGAATTTGCCCCGACCCAGACAAACTTCGAGCCGTAGCCGACTTTCCGAAGCCGACTTCACTCAAAGAACTTAGGAGCTTCATCGGCTTGTGCTCGTATTTTCGTCGTTTCGTCCACAACTTTGCAACAATAATAGCCCCACTTACACAACTACTGAACGGTCCAGCTAATCTTTCTAACTGGTCCCCGGCATGCGACGAAGCTTTCCTTACACTGCGCCGCCTACTTACGTCCCCACCAATTCTACGCCATTACGACCCAAGTGCCCCCACTGAAGTGCACACAGATGCCAGTGGCGTCGGTCTGGGAGCAGTACTCGCGCAACGAAAGCCCGGTATTCCGGAGTACGTCGTCGCATACGCAAGCCGCGCACTCACAAAAGCGGAGATGAACTACTCCGTAACTGAAAAAGAATGCCTCGCAATCGTTTGGGCGTTAAGCAAGTTTCGTCCTTACTTGTACGGACAGAGTTTCGACGTTGTGACCGATCACCACGCGCTTTGTTGGTTGGCGTCGCTAAAAGATCCTTCAGGTCGCCTTGGACGTTGGGCTCTTCGCCTACAAGAATTCGACATTCGTGTCGTCTACCGCTCAGGACGAAAACACTCTGATGCGGACGCCCTCTCACGATCACCAGTGAGATCCCCCGCAGACCTGCATTCGGACACCAACTTCTCCATCGCTCCCATTTCCGTCACAAGCATGTCATCTGAACAGCGAGAAGACCCATGGATAACATCTCTCCTTAACATTCTTTCTGACTCTTCAACGTCTGCATACCCATGCGCTCTTCGCCGACAAGCCACACATTTCGCGATACGGGATGCGCAACTATACCGCAGAAACTACCACGCGGATGGTCGTAAATGGCTCTTGGTTATACCACACCACATGCGATCTGATGTCTGTGCGTATTTCCATGCCGACCCACAACATGCTCACGCTGGTGTGTTAAAAACATATCAGCGGATCCGCCAGCGTTACTACTGGCGTGGTATGTACACTTTTGTACGAAAATACATTCGGTCTTGTTCATTATGCCAACGACGAAAGACAGCTGCCCATTCACCCGGATTATTACAGCCTCTACCGTGTCCGGCGCGCCCTTTCGACCGCATTGGTATCGATCTATATGGTCCCCTTCCTTACACTGCCACTGGAAATCGATGGATCATTGTCGCCGTCGACCATCTGACAGGGTATGCTGAAACAGCTCCACTACCTACGGCAGGTGCACGTGACGTAGCCAATTTCGTTTTGCGACGCTTCGTACTGCGTCATGGGGCACCACGTGAACTACTAAGTGATCGAGGGCGTGTCTTTTTATCCGAAGTTGTACAACAACTCCTTCGGGCATGCCGCACGGTGCACCGCACCTCTACAGCCTACCACCCGCAGACCAATGGTCTAACTGAGCGCTTCAACCGAACGCTAGGAGACATGCTCGCCATGTATGTCAATTCCGACCAATCAAACTGGGATGTCATTCTCCCATTTGTGACCTATGCGTACAACACCGCGACGCAGTCAACCACAGGCTTCTCGCCTTTCTTTCTTCTATATGGGCGTGAGCCATGCTCCACCCTTGACACCATTTTGCCGTATCGTCCCGACGTCTCAGAGTTCAGCCCTCTTTCTGAAATTTTTCACCACGCTGAAGAGTGTCGTCAGTTGGCCCGATCATTCACCTCGGACAAGCAAGCATTCGAAAAAGACCGCCACGACCGCGACCAGCAAGTCGAGACTTTTGCCGTGGGCTCGCTTGTCTGGCTCCGACTTCCCTTCCACTCCCCAGGTCTGTCCGCTAAGTTTGCCCCCAAGTTTCACGGTCCTTATCGCGTCGTCGAACGTCGATCTCCTGTCACATACGTGATCGAGCCGATCACGCCATCTACAGACAGACGATGCCTTGGTCGTGAGACTGTCCACGTGAGTCGTCTCAAACCATATCACGACCCACTCCTAATCTCGTCACCTTGACTTGCCAGGATGGCTCGTCTTCGTCGCCGGGGTATTGTAGAGAGGAAGAAGAATATGTGCCGCAGTGGGTCACGCCTTTAGCAGGAGGAGCCGAGCGCGAGCGTTTGCCCGATTGCTGTGATTCCTGAGTCCGTTGCTGCCGCCCGCTTTCCGCGTCAATAGACCTACCGTTCAAGTGCTACTTGTGCCAATAAACCCCGTTCCACATGAAACAAGACACTGCGTAAAGTCCTCTGGTGTATGACATAATAAATATATTGAACGAGGCATTTCAATCCGGACATACCGTTGCGTTGCAATGGATTTCCAGTCATTGTGGCATAGCTGGGAATGGACAAGCCGATGCAGGGGCGAAAATGGCGCACATTAGTGGCGAAGTGATATCACTTCACTTTTCCCGATATGACAACAACGCCTTGCTGTCTAAACGTATGAAGACGTCTATGCAAGGACTAAGGAGTGATCCGGATTATTGCCACAAGCGCATTTGCAGGCTTGACTCTTGTCGTGTTTTTCGCTTATCGTTCCGACTAAGGAGACACCAAGAAACGCTACTACATAGACTGCGGCTGGGTGTTACATACACGCGACGATACTTACGCATGATTGGACAAGAGCAAAATCCTAACTGCAACTTGTGTAACACGCCAGAAACTATTAATCACATCCTGTGTGTGTGTTGTTTATACGCAGTTGAAAGACTATCTCTTAAGTGCCTCACAGATGACCTAGACTGCCGACCCTTTTGGAAGAGAAACCTTTGGGTGCTTGGGAACGCGTGGATCACACCCAACGCAGCTTAAAGGGCCTGCTCACATTTCTAAGCCATACAGGTTTAGATTCCAATCTTTAGAGAATCTGTTATGTATAAACTTTTGTACGTGTACTACACCCAACAAGACAGTGTGTACAGTGGCTCATTGTGCTATACCACAATCACCCCTTATCATACCCTTCTCTTTCTTTCCCTTTCCCCTTACCCCCGTGAGGACTAGCAGGCCAGAAACCCGCTTTCAAGGCCAACCTCTCCTCCTCCTTCTCAGTAAACACCCCCTTCTTCTTGGGACCCCAACTATTATTATTATTATCTTGTCCTTGATTGTAAAACTTAATGCATTAACAAGTGTGCAGCAGGCTTTCAGCTTCCACAGATGAGGCGATATGCTGCCGAATTGTTTTTAAAGCAGAGCTGAGTAGCAAATCGTCCCCTTGTTCACCTTTTACCAAAAAATAAATATAACAAATGGGTATGCACCATATAAATTGCATAAATTTCCCTATTCACCATTGGTCTACTAAAGATGAAGAAGGCAACAGTTTTCTACTTTCCATTTGACTTGAGAAACTAAAACGGTTCCGGTATTATCGAGGCCGTTCACAACATTGTAAAGCGACCACGAATGCGGGAAGGCAAGCAGCAATATCTGCTGTTATAAGCAGGTCCAAAACTTCAATCATCTCAACAGAACTTCCGGCCACCACCGCTCAGCGGCGCTGCGGTACCTGGAAGTTGCACTACAATGGCAAAGCGATCGAAGAGGAAGGAACACGATGATCCGATGGTGCAATGTGACAGGTGCCAAAGATGGTCGTACCTGAATGAAACATACTTCATATGCGCGGATACCGCAGATGTCGCACCCATCACATGCAACTTCTGTAGCGTAGGTCAGTCGCACGAAACAAGGCTTCGAGCGCCAGAGCAGGATGTGGAGACACTGGGGGGCATTGTGCAGGCGATGATGGAGCAACTACAGGCACACCGTCCCAATCTCGATACAAGTAATGATAGCCTAAAAAGACCCTTTCAAAAACCCTCGAAATTGCTAAGCGTAGCTGCCCTTCTCAGGCGGACCCGACATTGTCCGTGTTGCAGACCCACCCGAAAACCGCCCGCACTTGAAGGGAGACAACCAGAAGCAGAGGAGGGAAACGACTAGTCAGTACAGATGCCACAAGAACGGCGTAGTGCTCCAACAACAGCCATCCAAAGTAACGAGATTGTTCAACTAGGTGACAGCATCGCCGAACGTGGTCCTAATACTACAAATAGAAGCAAGCAATAAGTCTGCGAAGCACACAATGCGGCTAACACGTGGAAGAAAAAACAGCACAGAAGCTGAACACAATGGTGCCAAAGCTGGTGGCCCAACCCATATTAACATTCAGAAAGCAGGACAACAGGCGAGCAATTATGCTGCGCCAGACTTTCCACCTGAGATACTCATCATCGGTGAGGGCAATGAACAATGAATTGCGGGTGCACTCCGTCGAATATAGGCCGATACTGTGCAGGTAGAGCAGAGGTTTGAGCATGAGGCGACAGCCAACAAGCTCCAGCATCTGCTCCGACGTCACAGTGAAGGCGAAAGCTATAGGGCAGGGCTGGTGTTCCTACATGCTGGGATACAGAATGTGCTTAATGGATCACCGCCAGGTGATATTGCCCAGGCTATAAGGAAGAATGTGGCCCCATTGCACATAGACAGTTCGTATGCGAGCAAAAGCAATGCTCCTCAACACTGAGCTTAGAAAGCTATGTGGAGCGTTAAAGGCGACATTTGTTGAGTATCCCATACACTGGCACGTGAGAAGCGACTAGCCCAGGGCGGTATCCACTACCTGTCGGCTACCTCGTGCCACCAAGTTCCAACCCAACTAGCCCGAACGCTATGCCTTACTTTAAGAATACAGGCACCTCAAAATAGCAGAGGTAAGCCAGACCCAAACCTCGGCGGAAGTCGAACCTAAGGGCGCCTCACATGCCCCGGAGATGCCAGACACCTTCCTGCAACCTCATGGGATGGAAATCGCGACTCACAACACGCTACACATGGAGACCAGAAGATCCTTCCAGGACCTTCCCCAGCAACTGTACTTGTTGAACACGGTGCATCCACCGCCCCAGAAAACACAGCCGTGCGCACAAGTGCTTGTTCCATGTCCACAGGTATGGACACCAAAGAATGGCACCACCCATCTTGATGGCCCCATGGCGACCAGCACACCTCTTCTACATGACGGGAGACATGATCCGTCAACAAGTAGCTCTGCAATGGGCCACAGCTGGTCCAACAGCACGCCATGCTCCCAAACTTGCCATAATGAAGAGCCGTCGCCACCGACACCCAAAAAAAGCGGCCTATGCGAACGTCGATTTCCTCAACATGTACGGAGGGCAGACACACATGAGAAGGGCTGTACCAAAGCTCGATTCCGAGAATATGTCACTATGCCCAACTGCGAAGACTCACCTCCTCTGACTAGAGGAGCCACCAATACACCCGAATCGGCAATGGGTGGGATGCAATAGGAACCCCAGCTCTCGCAAAGGACAAAGAATAGGTATCTTGAGGCTGAATGACATTGGCAGACTGGAAGAAACATGAGGGTTCCCATAAAGAACACATGTGGATGACAAGGGCTGTCTTGAGCATACCAGTGCTTGTTGCAGTCGTTTACTTCAGTGCTGACCCAGGACAAAATGCTGAGAACAGATGTATCGCCCAATGTTTTGCACAAGACATTCAGCACTGGGGATCCAACAAAGAAGAAAACGGTGATTACACGATCAGATTGTCCGATAGTCTAGATTAAGCTAAGCTAATCACGTTAGTGTCTGGAGAAACAAAAAGATCAGTTCCTATCACAGTTTGTTAAACGTCGAAAGGTCACGGTGATGTTGCGATGAGGCGTCGGTGACGTCGGGTCGGTAGATCGGCGAAACCGAGGGCAGGTGCTGCACGGACACACGATCGCAGTGTCACTCGCCAAGTTCCCCCTGGACACCAGTGCCACAATGACGTGGCACAACAAGTGTCGTCCTTGCAGGATAACGAGGTCGTCCCCAGCTCCACAGGCTATGGTCCGAAACCCAACAGCCTTGACAGCCCCACGAACAGCTCGGCCAACCCGTCTTCCTCCGGCGTTCCATGCGCCAGTCACCCGTCTTCCTCCTCTTTTTCCTTGCTTTCCATTATTCCCTTCGGCCCCTTTTTCGTTTTCGGTTTCACTTTACTTCACCTCACTGGCAACACACAACTTTAGTCTTAACCTGTTTGCATATTGTCCACTACTCATCAAAAACGGGCATGTTCAAAACTTCGATGGCTTCCAAGACTTTAACGATGGACTTATGCTGCAGCTAACAGAAACGGTCTCCCTTGAAGTAGGCAACCTCCACCCCGACTGAATAGGCGAGACCACATTGAGCGCCAGAAATAGTCTCGTATAGACTATATTTGCACATCGCCTAATATAGCGGCACACCTGACAAGAATACATGTAAACCAGAGTGGGCGATATAGTTTGGATAGTGACCACAATCACATCACACTGACATTCTCTACTCCTGTCCATCGAAATTGTACGACAAAAGAACAAGTCAGGTCGGCGCTACTTACCAGAAACTTCCTTTGAACAAGTGCGAGAGGATTTCGAAGAGAATGACATACATGCGCTGCGAACCACATATGACGAGCTGTGACCCACTATGTGTCACTATGAGAAGCGAGCCCGATCCTGAAGTGGCACCAGAACCAAGGCCTCGTGGGACCAGCGGGTGAAGAAGGCACTTGAAGTGCATCACAAGGCTAACAGAGCTCACCGATACACAATAAGGCGCCTCTCTGTCAAAGAATCCCAAGGGACACGGCAGGAATTTTTGCGTTGCAAAAGAGACATGCAGCAAATGGTCCAAAGGAAATTGCGGAAAGCAACCAAAACAACTGCATGCAATTACCGAAGCCAGCAACGATAGACCGCACCAATTCTCGACATGTATCTCCTTTCTCAATCGCGAAGGTCCCATTCCTACTCTTCTAAATGCAACAGGTACAGCTGTCGCAAGTCTTGAACAGCTGGTGACGTACCTGCAGCAAATGTATGAAAACCCGCCGCCAGAACAACATGGAAAGCCAAACCAACCTTGTGGAAAAAACTGTGAAATGGACAACAGCACCACTGCAGAGCTCGAGTGGAAGGTGTCTCATGTAGCAATCGACAGAACTAGGTCCAGCATTATAGCCCACAGCACCAAACGACTGAATGAAATTCTACGCGAGCTAATTAAACAGCTTGGACCAAGAGAAAAAAAGTCCTTGGCTTCAGTCTTCGCCGGCATTCTCAATCGGGACTCTGTCTCAGAGGTCTGGCGCCGTGGCAAGGTGTGTCTGGTGCCCAAGAGAAGAGGCTACAGTGACCAGCTTCAATACTACAGGCCACTCTTGATCACCAGTGTGCTGCACGGGATTTTCATACAGGTCATCAAAAGATGGATGAGTTGTTGGACGGAAACCCAGGAACCCGAGAGAGCTGCAAAACGGCTTTCGTCGTCAGTGGCGAGAGAAAGATAACCTCTCTGCGCTCGTACAAAGCATTGAGATAGCACGCAGGATATCTCACGGGCTAACCGCCTGTTTTCTGGACAAGGCAAGGCTTACAAAAGCGTACCACAGGGACACCTTTTTCTCGTATGGAAAACCTTAATATACCTTCTGTGTGAATCGAGTTACTGCACCGACTCTACACTGACAATAAAGTTGAAACCAAATTCAGCGGAACATGCATACGTAACGTGCCGGTACAGGTGGTCTCAAACATTAATACCTTTACCTAGGCGTGATATTGTCCAGCTCAGAGAAACTTGTGTCGCGACATGAAAATACCTTTACCTAGGCGTGATATTGTCTAGCTCAGAGAAACTTGTGTCGCAACATAAAGTTCACTTGAAACAAGCCGTACAGCGAGCCAGCCGTGTACTTCATGGACATTGCCGGTGGAAGGCCGTGCACGTGCCTTGTCTCACCTACGCAAACTCTGCCGTTTATCAGTCAGCCCCGACAAGGAATGGGCTGGAGCAAGGGCAGAGGCCGCATAGCCTTAGGCTGCCCTGGCCGTGTCAACGTCAAGGTTATCGAGGGGGATATAGGTTGGTCTTTGTTTGAGGCTCAAGGGGCCCACAGCAAAATCACATTTGAATGTCAGCTACAGACTATGAAAAAAGGTGGGCAACGCAGGCTTTTTCGTTATACAGTGCAGACCACATGTAACGTAACTGCTTTTAGCACGGGACCGGTTATTACGTGGGATTTTTTTACCACCAATATGTCTCCCATAGAGCTCAATGCATAGGCGAACCATTTATTGCATACACGCAAAGAGGAGAATACCGGTTCTGACACCAACTTATTAGGCGCGTGACCATAAAATCTGCAAATGAAGCCGATTTTCCCGCCGCGGTGGCACAATCGAAGTGGAAACAGACGGGAATGCTCAAGTGGAGGCCAGCCGCGAAAAGGCACACATAGCGGAGGAGAAGAGAAGGTACAGTAGGGAGAGAGAGAGAGACCTTGAAAGAAGGAGGGATATTGTTTTTGAAGTGCGAGGCAGAAGCAATGGTGGCGGCAGCACAATCTTTTTCTCTTCAGTGTGCATCTTTTTCATTGTTACATTTGTCGCACGTGCTTCTCAGTTTACCGTATCGTAGTGGCTGTGTGACAATGTCGCCGATGAGACTGTCAACACTGATGATGTGAAGTCCGGCCTTGACGACAGCAAGTTTGTAACCACCACTGACACTCTTTAGGAATTTGTTGATGCTGAGGAGTCGGAGCTACCTGTCTGCGACGAAGCGAGCTAAGATGATGTGGTCATCGCAGTGGTGCACGATGATGCGGAGGTTGCAATCGACAACGAGTCGGACGGCGAAGACGGCGTTGACCCGAAGCTAGAACTCGATTTCCCGTACAAAGACGCATTTAGAATACCTCACAAAAGTGAAAGAATACTGCACGAAGAACAATTTGAGCAAGAAATTGCTTTAGGGCTTCAGCTTTGTCGAGGACGAAGTTGTGAGAAGCACTGTTCTCAAGCATCACCAGTAAAGAATAACGGCACTCTTACGTTGATGCCAGACTTGGGCACTTGCTGCTGTGTTGTAACTGTTTTTTTTTTTATTATGCAAGAAACGTTCCCTGCACACTAAGAAAGTATATTTCTTTCAAAAATGCAGTATTAACCAGCCCAAATAGCCAGTGTAATAATTTCTTTTTCTAAGGTGGGTACGTTGCCCTTTCGACATTGGCAAAATCCTGAAAAAGCATGTTTTGGTTATAACGTGGTACACCGCTTATAGCGCGGATTTTCAGAACTCCCAAGCAGTCCATGACTAGCAGTCTACAGTGTACGTACTTCAAGAATATCCAACTCAATGGAGGTCACGAATTATGTTTGCAAGCCAAAAATACAGCCTCCTGGACTATATCAAAACCGGACCTGAGCGGGAGACCGGAAAATGCATCCGTGACCGTGTATGAGAGGCGGAGAGGGAAATGTGGCAGTAAGCTGTGCTCCCCAAGAATACCATCAACATGTACTAGGAGAGCAGGAAAGATATCGCGACAGAGCCAGGACTGTATGACAACAGCTGTGGTGCTGCCCTGTTCTTCGTTGCTCCAGCGAGCGTGCTGCACAATGTTTTTAACTATCGAAGTAAGTTTGATTGTGCCCCCGAGACACCCGCAGATGTATGTAAGACCTGTGGTGGCGAGCGGGAGACTATCGAGCACTTGCTCCTCCAATGTTCCAAGCTGACTACCCTCCAGTAGAGGGCACCACCTTCCCACAAGCCTCTAGAGAACACAGACATGCTAAACAGTGGGGTGAACCGAAAGATGATGTCGAAAGAAAATATGATCTCTTTCTAAGCTATAGAAGATAAGCATCCTATCTTATCAAAAAAGAGATTAGAAGAAAGGGGGCTCAGTGGCTGGCAGAAGTACATAAAAAGGATAGAAAGGCAGCTGCAAAATTTTGGAACCATCTAAAACCCCTAAGTAATGAGAAAAGCCTAGAACAGAGGTTTATAACTACAGCTCAAGGTGTTAGGCTAGAAAGGGACGAAGCTATTGAATATATAGGAGCAAAAATGACAGAAAATTTTCAACAAGGAAGTGCATTGTGCACCTTAATAGACTAAGATTGATCAAGTGGTGCAATGGCTCCACTTTCCCGAGAGTAGGAAAGGGCTGAGAACAGGGTTCCTTGTAGTACATCAACAGGCCCTGATGGCATCCCAATTATACTGATAAAGGAATTGGGTCTCAAGCTTAAGCAAACTTTGGGAGAGGCAGTGAGCAAAAACAATAATCTATGGTGAAGTCTCTGATGAATGAAAAAATAGCAGGATGAGCACGATCTATGAAGGAAAGGACAAAGCTGACACAAACTACCGTTCTATAACAGCGACATCAGTGGTTTACAGGCTGGTGATGCAGATTACAGAGGAAAGACTGCAGGCATGGATAGAGATTGCGGGGGTGCTAGGAGAACTGCAGAATGGGTTTCGGAAACAAATACGACGCCAAGCATCGAAATAGCAGGAAAAGAACACAGGCACCTGTTTCTAGCATTTTTGAATATCAAGGGAGCGTACGATAGCATGGTTCAAGAGAACCTGTGGGGCATACTGGACACACTTGGCGTGAAAGATGGAGTCAATATTCTTTTAAAGGATATATCTATAGACAAATTCCACCGGAAATACGTCATGAAAATGCGGTGGCGCTGTTGTCAGGCGTTTGGTTTTGCTTGGTAGGCAAAACCCACGGCGCCTACCGCAGCTTCTGCAGTGTTTTCGCTGGTGCATGCGCTGTTTTTGTCCGTGCAAAAAAGACACAAGAACGATGAACCCAGGTCTTTTTTTTTTTTCCAGTTTTCTGTTGACAAAAATTGTCGCCGATCAGCAGCAGCTTTGAAACGCGAGAACTTGCCTTCGACGCCGCTTCAACAGTAATGTTTTGGAGCGGCTTACCTATAAAAAGCAATTAGCTCTGTCAAGTGTTTAAGTAAACCATGAAATTATGCTTTTTTTTTAAATAAGTCATGGAAGCGTGTCGAGCACGTTTAGTACATCAATGTTTTGGATAGCATTGTCATATGCGAAGCATTTTTCATGGCTGCCATTGTTGATATAACTGCAAAAGTCTTCGACGCGTCAAAATGATATCGCCATAGTCAGGTGAACTAAAGGTGTCACTCGGTCATCGAGCCAACGATCGAGCATGTGTTTGTTCTGCGTGGGTACGGTTCATTAAAGTAGCAGCGAACGAAAGGATAACTTAGACTATGTTTTTACGATTTCAAGTGCCTGCGATGACACACCTGACACAAGTGCACTGTTCTGGCTCTGGTGCGCTTCACTAGATTTTCACATCTGCATGAATTCACAGAAAAGCATAAAGCAAGAAGCTTGCTCAGTTGCACACGCTTAGCGGCGTCGGCTTGAGCGTACAACTTGAGCCATAGAACTTACAAGTACGTAACCGCATTGGCCACAGCATGTTATTGAAGCATTGTCGCAAGAGTGTTGTGGATGAAAGTGTCGCCGAGGTTGTTCTGGTCATTTGCATGAATATATTCCCTGGCACATTTATTATATGCGAGGATTCATCGTAATGATTCATGCCCACTTATTTTTACACCACGCATTTGCATATTGTACTTTGAAGCCTCTTGCAAAACTGGCTCTGTCGTCGCATTAGTACAAATTGAAGTATGCACGTGTGACGTAGGCTGCAGCAAAGACGATATTTCGCAAATGAGCTACAATTCCGCAGTTAAGGTACTTCATATGTTTGATGAGGTTCTAAAAGCTAGAGCTACACATCAACATAGCTCATATGTTCATTTCAGAACCCCTCTACAGCGACTGCAACTTTCTCTGTTGCGGCCACAGCTTGTAAACATGCGAGAGGCTTCGAGCTTGCGTATTTGCTCCGCTCGTCGTCAAGTGTTCATAGTGGCTGGTGGCGCCCTTTCAGCTTGGACGACTGGGCAGAGCCAACGCCCCATGACGTCAGTCAGCGCCTACCATGTTTACAAACATGGAATGGGTCTATAAAAGTAACAATTGTGGTTATCAAAAGGGAAAAACAGTTATCCAAGCCCACAGAGATAAATTGAGGGTTTAGACAGAGGTGTCCTCTGTCACACTTGTTATTCATCATGTACCTACAAGAAATAGAGGCCAAATAAGAGGAGAGTAGAGCAAGGTGTGGAAGCAGGCTAGTTGGTATTCCACGTCTCAAACAGGTGAACCACAAAAAAGGTAACAACAGACTAGAAGAACGACGAGGACAAGCGCTTGTCCTCATTGTTCTAGTCTCTTACCTTTCTTGCGCTTCAGCTGTTTAATACATGGAATACCAAATAGCCCGCTCCCACGCTTGTCCTCGTTGCTCTTCTAGTCCGTTGCTACCTTTTTTGCGCTTCAGCTGTTTTAGAGGAGAGTGCACTTGGCTTCAGCCTCTCTTTCGTCAAACAAGGAAAACTCATTGAACAGGCGGCACTACCAGCAGTGATGTACACAGACGATATAGTGCTAATCGCCGACAACAAGGAAGATTTGCATGGATCGATAGACATCTGCGGTAATGAGGCTAGATTAGATTTGAGATTCAGTAAGAAAAAATCAGCAGTCATGATTTTCAATGATTATGAAGGTAGTGAGCTTAGGATACAGGAGGTCACACTAGAGCTAACGGATAAATACAAATATCTGGGCGTATGGATAAGCAATGAGGCCGAGCACATAAGGGAACACAAAATATATGTAACGAATAAAGGTAACAGGAATGCAGCAGTGATGAAAAATAGGGCACTGTAGAATTACAATAGGTATGATGCTGTGAGAGGAATTCGGAAAGAGGTCATGGTTCCTGGTCTGACATTCGGCAATGTAATCTTGTGCATGAGATCAGAGTTTCAAGCAAGATTAGAAATTAAGCACATGGAATAAGTAGGCTGGCTTTAGGAGCTCACGGGAATACTCCAAATCAGGGAGTACAAGGTGATGTGGGATAGACGTCATACGAGGGCAAAGAAGCTAGCAGCAGCAAGATAAAATTTCAGGAGCGATTAAGAAAAATGGAAGAGGAACGTTGGGCTAGGAATATTTTCAGCTATTAGTTCATGAGGAATGTTGATACAAAATGAAGGAGCGAACCAGAAAATTGACAAGTAAATACTTAGAAAATAGCAGAGCAAATTGACTGTAAGGGGGTAGAAATAACTAGGAAGAGGTTATCTGATTGGTGGCTACAATCAAGGCACAAGTGAAAATGAAACCCTTCACTACAAAGTGCCAGTCCTGAACTTCACTATTCTGAGGGGATAAAAATAGTTTTGTTCACTAAGCATAACGGCTAGGGGCATTAGCCGCCTGATCTAAAGGGTACAGCCATATCGATCCATCCCTTGGATTCCATGATGCAGAGGGAAACTGTTGCAGCAGAAACGTGCGCATCCAAAAAGCCACCACCCCGAAGTGTGGTGAAGGGACTCAAACTGGACACGCACAGCGCCGCAAGTTTTTGACCTGTGAATTCTGATTTTTGCATGTATGTGCTTTTTCCCCACCTTTTTTCCCCTTTCTTTACAATTTGGCTAGGACACTTATACTAAGTCCACTTGATACAAAGGGTACTTTAGCAACGTAATATATCTATCTATCTATCTATCTATCTATCTATCTATCTATCTATCTATCTATCTATCATCTATCTAGCGAATTGCCTTCTACCGGCCTTCTTTCGTGAATACGCACCATACAGTACAGTTTTTTTCAATCTGACTGCACTACAATAAGCAAAGCCTAGCGCATGAAAACAGCAACATTGAGTCAGTGTCCGTGAAAATGGAACGCGACGCGCGCGTCTCCCTGCATAAGTGGGAAGATTGTGGCCGGGCTACACGGGGAACGCGTATGCGCGTCTATTTTTTGCATGCTCCTTACGGCCATTGCTAGCGAACTTGGGACGGGGCAGGTCGAGGAACGCAACTCCCTCGGGTCAGTGTGCATTTTAAGCGCAATCTAACTGCGCTAAACACACTAGGCTATTTAGAATTACTAGAATTACCGATCTGTGTATTTTCCAGTGAAGGAACACATTACTTAACACTTGCGTATTGATTTTGCACCTCAGATAGGCCTAATATTCGCTTCATGACCGACAATTTTCACAAGAACGAACGCAGCCACCAGCTCAGGATGGCTGGGCGTTGAGAAAGTTTCTAACTTTGGCCGGGTGGCTCAATCGTTTCGTGCGACAGTCAGACAGGCCAAAATTTCTGCGTTCAAGTATCCCAAGAAAGACTATTGTCCCTAAACGCGAACTGCCGTTCATTTAAGTGCGTCCGAATTTCCGAGGCACACGTGTGATGATCTCCTAGAAGACCACAACAAAATTATTCGGGGGGACGACACTGAAGAGCTGCAGTCGCCCTTAGTTGTCTTACCTGCAGTCTTCCTCTAGAGTTTTCAACACAGCTTCTGGGACATTCAGAGCTTCATGAGAGCTTCTCGTATGGTCTGATCTTCGGCTTGCTGGTCGTTTTTTCAAAGCATCGTTCCAATTCCTTTTGAACTCTGCCGGTGACATCAACTCCCCGATGAATGGCCGGTCTCCCGTTTCGTGCACCGCGTCCATGTTCTGTGATAGCGTTGCGAACGTCGAAACGACGTGATGCAGACCGCAAGAATGTTCGCGCCAGCACTTTGCAGCCTGTGCGTTATGTTTGCGTTTTCTCGCATCAATGCTAGCACTAGTAGAGTGTACTAGAAGTGTGAGTGGCGAGACCGCGCCTCACCGCCCTGATCCCTTCCGCGTTGCCCTTAACGGCGGCGCGCAGTCGACTCTACTAAAAAAGCTACGCGCTGCTTTGAGGAACTGCTATGCGTTTCGGCTCCTCCGGTCACGCTTTCTTAATTCTAATTTATTCGTACCTGCCCATCATTCATATCTAGCACATATTCCATAGTCCTTTAAGTACGAAAGGCAAATTTGCTGAATTTGAGCTCCATAAGAGCCCTTGTAGAGATCAAAAAGAATTCAGAAAGGGGTTGTCTTATAATGATTTCATTGGTCTTAACTCTTTCTTCGTTGGTTACGCGTCTGCAACATACAGAATAACTGAGCCAATATATTCGGAGTTAGCTGCGCTCAGAAAGCTGTGAAATTAAAAAAAATACCGTTTCAAACGCACGCAGAACAAGGAGGCAGTTAGAAGAGAGGGGAGAGGGAAGGAACCTGAGCCTTCTACACCATAAAATTTTTTTCGTGGTTTAACTTTTAGGGTATACTAAAATATTTACTCGCATTCACAGCGACCAACAATTGCAAAAGTTAGTGGTTCTGCTGCACCCAACCCCCCATCAAAAAAAAAAAAAATCTGAGTGCTAGCTTTGCGCCGAAGGTTTACAGTGGCGAAACTGAACATAGCGTGTCTCTGTACGAATGCGCGCTGTAAATTTTACCTTTTCGACAATATGACGTCCTAAAACTAGTTCAAGTCAAACGTAGTCCGACGAGAAATGCACCACCTAAAAAATAGCAACTGTGCTAAGGGGCATTGCATCATGGATTTTGTTAATGGGGCGGTGGCGTGTGACTTAAATGCGTGTACTTG
>WOVY01015034.1:0-161448 GCA_013436015.1 Rhipicephalus annulatus | reverse complement strand
CTAGCGATATACAGGGCACGAAACCCGTAATTTGTCATTTCTATGCATCCTGCTTACGACTTGAAAACCGAGCGAAAGGAGAAATTTATATTTCATTGCTGATTGTCCGCCACTGTGTTGTAGCGGGTAAGGCGCTCGGCAGCTGACCCGAAGACCCGGCCGCGACGGCCGCGTACCAGGCAAAATGGCGGAGGTCCGTGTACTGTGCGATATGAGTGCTCGTGAAAGAACACCATAGGGTCGAAATTACCGGAGCCCTTCACTACGGCCCGGTTTCATAGGTGATTCAGATGGATATAAGTTAGTCATCATCAGCCTAATTACACTCACTGTAAGGCAAAGGCTTCTCCAATGATGTGCCAATCAACCCGGTATCATGCTTTTTGCCTGCCACATCATACCTGCAAAATTTTAAATGAGAAGCATTTCTGGGAGAACATCGGCAAGTTTGTTAAAAAGAAAGAAAGAAGAAAGATAGATAGATAGATAGATAGATAGATAGATAGATAGATAGATAGTGCCACATGGTTTGCTTGGGTGAGATCGAAGAGTAAAAGAGGACAAAGACGATCTCTTTGAGCCGCTGCTTGGCTAGTCGACTCAACGAGCCCATTGTATCAAGTTGTCGTGAGTAACGTGACAAGACTGGTGGAGGTGCGGGGTACAACGTCTCACGATTCACCCAATGCCCAACACCCCGTCCAGCTGCCGGAACACAAGCCCTACACCCGTGGACACTCCTGTTCATAGAGTAAGCCGCCGCCACGAGGCCTACCACCTGAGACACCAACCACTGACGCAGCGACTATGACTTCGCCACAAGATCCCCTGCAAGCTCCGACACCTTCCACGCAAATCTACTGCACCGTCCAGAACCCGCTCATGCCTAGCCCCTTTCACGGAGAGCAGCATGAAGATGTTGACGACTGGCTGAGTGAGTTCGAACGTGTCGCAGCGATCAATTACTGGGATGATGCCGCGAAGCTCCGGAACGTGTACACTTGCTAAAAGACGGTGCTAGACGTGGTTTTTGAACAGGGATGATGTTCTGACATTTTAACGCGAGTTCCAGCGTCGCCTCCTGGATACCTACAGGAGTCCCCCGACCGCCGCGAACGGGCGGAGCGTGCCCTACAATCACGCATCCAGATGCCCAACGAGACCGTCTCGATGTACGTCGAGGACATGACACGGCTTTTCAAGCGAGCGGATCCTGCTATGGCAGAAGAAAAAAAGTTGCGCCACCTCATGCGTGGTGTGAAGGAACAGCTTTTTGCTGGTTTGGTGCGTAGTCCCCCAAAAAGTGTTGCTGAGTTCCTTACTAAAGCGGCAACTATGGAGTGAGTACTGCACCAACGGCCTGCCCTGTTTGACCGTCAAGTGAATGTGCCTCAACTCCCAAAATTTCGCCACCCCTGGGAGCAAGAGCCCCAAACAAATTCGTGAGATCATCCGATCTGTCGTCCGGGAAGAAATGGAAAAGATGTACGGGATAAGGCAAATCGATGCTGGTTCTATCACCAGTGTCATCCATGACGAGGTCCAGCAGGTGCGGCACGCCCATCGTTTTGCGCCCACGTCATTTGATCCGGAAATGGCTCCTGTGTCTACTGACAGTCGCCGTCGTACGTACGCGGAAGCCTTGCGATCTGCCACTCCTCTTTCTGGTCAAGGAGTCCCGACCCAGCCAGTGCCGCACGTCCCGATCCAGACAGTGCCGCACGTCCCGATCCAGACAATGCCATACGTCCCGATCCAGACAATGATGCCGTCAGTCGCGATTCAGTCAGCGCACGCTGATTTGGACATCGATAGTCGCTGTGCACCGACGCGCAAGTCTGATCTCTGGCGTACGCCAGACAGACGACCCCTCTGCTATCATTGCGATGAGGCTGGTCACATTTACCGCGAATGCCCATACCGGCAACTTGGACTGCGCGGATTTCCGTCAATTCCCCTCGTCCCCGAATTGGTCAGAGGCCAAGGGAAATCGAAGAGTATCTCGCGTAACAGCGTGCACCCTTTACACGACGGCAATCGCGGTCACCATCTCCGAGAAGACCCGCAGCCCTGGGCCACGTTTCGGGGTGACGGCACGGGAACGCTCCCCGAGCCCTCGTCGAGAAAACTGAAGGAAGCGGCCTTCGCGGGCAAGGTTGCTGGGACTCAAAGTGCGGAAGACCTCCCATTGACGCTTGCACGCAATGCCGAAGGCGTTTCGTCAGAGAATAATCGCAGTACCGATGAAACGCCGACATCCACATCTGAACCTACTGACCGCGTGTCACTCGACATACCTGTGCTGATTGACGGTCTTCAGGTCAGTGCATTGGTAGACACTGGTGCAGACTATTCGATCATCAGCGGGAGGCTAGCGAAAGATCTCAGGAAAGTGATCACGCCGTGGAATGGAACGCGAATTCGAACAGCTGGAGGACACGTTGTAACACCGCTGGGTCGCTGTACCGCAAGAGTGAAAATTCGTGCGTCAACGTTTGTGCTCAGCTGCCTCGTTCTTCGCGACTGTTCGCGTCAGCTGATTATCGGCATGGACTTCCTTTGGGAATACGGTGCCATCATAAATCTCCGTGAGCGCATCGTGACCTTCTCGACTCAAGGCTCAACAGATCGAGACACTAATAACTGCCGTAGACCTACGCTGCGTGTTGCTGACGACAGTGTGACGCTGCCACCTCGAGCAACTGTTCCCATCGAAGTCACTTGTGAAGACTTCCAAGACGGCGACGTGGTGGCTGAAAGCAACCTATCAATTCTGCTGCCCCAAGGTGTATGCGCCGCCCGAAGTGTTGTGCGTGTCCGTGACGGACAGTCAACGATACTAGTTACGAACTTGAATTACGAGAAGACCAGCATCTTTTCCGTGGAACCACCCTAGCTTATGGAGACCCTGTTGCCGACGTCGCGGAGTGCTTTGAGTCCGAGGAAACGCATGACGATGAGGAATTTCTAGACCGCATCGACATTACTTCGTCGCTGTCAGACGAGAGAAAGGCTGCACTTCATGACCTTTTAAGGGAGTTTCGATCTTGCTTCGCCTCTTCTTCTAACGTCCGTCAAACACACCTCACGAAGCTTCGATTTATTACCGACGATGACGTCCGCCCAATCCACAGCAGCCTTATCGCGTTTCTGCCAAAGAACGCGAGGCTATTCAGGCACAAGTAAAAGAGATGCTCGATGACGGGATTTTTCAACCATCCAGCAGCGCTTGGTTCTCGCCAGTCGTTCTAGTAAAGAAAAAGACGGAACGCTGCGAATCTGTACTGACTACAGGAAGCTTACCCCCGTATTCACAAACGCTCCTCGACTCGCCGTTCACCGTTCACTTGACAGAGTTCAGCACTGCGCCGCTGCTCGGCTGAAAATGAGGCTGCGCTGCTCGATAATAGCGGCAAATTATCACTGATATGCAGTGACTTGCCCTGATGGGACTCACATCGGCTTTTTCAAGTGAAGGTGGGGCGTTGAGTGAAGGGACGTTCTAGAATACGGGGGTTAATAGCGTCACAAAAAAGGACGTCTACCCGTTTCCATGGGTCCACGACTCCCTCGACAGGTTAAGACGCGCGCGAAGTATTTTTCGTCCATCGATCTAAAGAGTGGCTATTGGCAAATTGAAGTGGATGAACGAGACCGAGCAAAAAAGGGCAGCATATCCACGGAGTGAATGATGGAGAGTGGGGCGAAGCATTCGTCCGTCCATGCGTCCGTCTGTGTGACCGTCCATGCGTCTGTTCGTGCGCCCTTTCCTGCGTTCGTTCATGTATCCGCCCCTGCGTCCGTTCATGCGTCCATCCATGCTTCTGTCTGTGTGTCCGTTCGTCCATCCATTCAACAGTCCAAGTCCCACCATCTCGCATCTTTTTATCATATATTCCCCATATAGAAGCACCGCCATTCAGTGAACATTCCAAGGACTGAACGAGAGGTGGCACACGCACACTTTCTCACGGCTTGCGCTTCGGGTCTACTTCTCACCTTCAACCACCTTGAGTTCATGGTATATACTAGTTCACTGTATTCATGGCACTGCGGCCCAATGCTCGCTAAACCTTTCTAAAACCAAGGAGATTACGCGCAGCGAGTATAACGTAGCAACCTTTTCCTGTCAGACAGTGCTCAATGTACATGTCAGTGGCTGCTAATGGGGATCGCAGCGTGCGCGTTGACTAAAAGCCGAATGCTCCTGTCTCTCATTCCCTATTAGCAGCCATTGACATGTACCTTGAGCATTATTTTTTATTGTTAAACAACGCACAGAAGAAATCTCTCACCGGCACCACTTTGGAGGTCAGCTGTTATACCTATTTCGGGTATGTGCCACTGGTGGTTACGTTCTTTTTGCGCTTGGCGCAAGTGTTGACGAAACTTCCTCATTTGCGCTGCAAGTACTGGCACTCTCCCTCTTTTGGTTCTCTATATCTGCGTGTGTATACCTTCATATTTTAGATGCGGAGCATCTAATACTCGAGGCTTGTAGTGCGGCGCTGTCCGCAAGCTTCCTCCTCCTTCTTCCACCATCTGTGCATCCCTTCCTCCTCTACACACTGCGCGCGCTTCACTCCTCCACCATCTGTGCACCCTTCCTCCTCTACACACCGCGTGCGCTTCTCCTCCTCACGAACTTCTCTAGCTGTATAATGTACCGCGCATGCGCCGTCACGCTTCGAGAACATCGGCAGCTGACGCGCGCGCATGCGCCGTCGCGCTTCGAGAACATCGGCAGCTGACGCGCGCGCATGCAACGTTGCGCTTCTCCCCTTTCTCGAACATTCGACAGCTGACGCGCGCTTGCACCGTCACCCACCATCTGTGCCGCGCGCGCTTCTCCCTTCGAGAACATTGTACAATTCTCCTGATTCTCCAGTGGACGCGCATGCGCCGTCGCGCTTCGAGAACATTCAACAGCTGACAGTGCATGCGCCGTCGCGCTGTATATATACTCAAGTTGGCGCTCGCTCGCTCAGTTGCCGCTCGTCGGTTGGTTTGTACGGCGCGTCGACGTCCAAGGTCGCGGTGAAATGAATTCCAACGAATCCACAAACACAATGATCGACGTCCCTTCGACCAGCGCCGCCCTTTCGCATACGTGTGTACGTGTTCACTCATTTAGCACCCCCTCCTACAACCACGTTAACCAATTTAGCCATCGACCCAAGTAAGTCGCAATTTAAACACCCCATTTCACAACCACGTTAACCAATTTAGCCATCGACCCAAGTAAGTCGCACTGTAACACACCCCGTTACCAAATTATATGCTCCGCATCCTCCTCGTGTTCTCCCGAGGGAAGCTGCGGGCAATTTTTTTTTTTATTTACGAGCAAGCGAGTCGATGCTTTAAAAGGGAGCGGACTATTGCCACATGGTTTGCTTTGGTGAGATCGAAGAGTGAAAGAAGACAAAGACGATCTCTCTGAGCTGCTGCTTGGCTAGTCGACTCAACGAGCCCATTGTATCAAGTTTGTCGTGAGTAACGTTTACGATAGATAGATAGATAGATAGATAGATAGATAGATAGATAGATATGATAGAATTAGATAGATAGATAGATAGATAGATAGATAGATAGAAGGATGAATGGATGGATGGGATGGATGGGTGGATGGATGAATGGATGGATGGACGGACGGACGGATGGATGGTCTGATGAATGAATGAATGATGGATGGTATAGATGATTGGACGAATGGATGGATGGATGGATGGATGGATGGATGGATGGATGGATGGATGGATGGATGAATGGATGGATGGAATGAGGATGGATGGACATATGGATGGATATCAAACTCGCCGAGGTTCACTAAGAAATGCTTCGCATTTAAAACCGCAAATACTTGAATAGAAAGCCCCCCACTTTGAGCGTGTTACGACATTAAAGCTTGTTATTTAAAAAATAAAGCACACTTAACCACGTCTGTATATTCAACGTCGCCTGACGTGCCCCAGCATTGCGAGGAGATCGTATATTGAAAATATGCTCGAGCTCCCGAGGGCCCAATGTCTGTTCGTTTCTCGTTCGGCGTGCGACAAGCCTTCATAAAGTTTTGCGATGGATTGGTCAACGAGATACTGTTACTTTATGTGAACTTTATTTCTGTCGAACCAGTCGATTTATCAATGATCACTTAGAACGTGCATTTCTATAAAGTAAGAAACAGGGCCATAACCACATCGTTGTTTGAGAGGTTGTGGCGCTCTGTGCTGACCCAAAGGTTGCGGGATCGAATGCTGGTCGTGACACCGCATTTTCGCTCGAATTGAAAATCTTTGAGGTCAAGACCGGGAAGGTTGAATTTCCGGAGACCAGTATAACGGCGTCTGGATGATGGATGGATGATCTATAATAATCATATCGATTAATAATATGTACTATTATTAAAAATAGTCATATTGATCTGTCCGAAGTTATACGATTAATATGTAACATTAAAAATACCGGGCAGCATTGATTGTAATTTTTTAAGGGCGAAGCTCCATAGGCCGTGAATCGTACGTCTAGTGTTTGTAGTAGTAGCCACCCATTGTTAAGTCCTTAGAATGTCCGCTAGGTGGCACTACTTGTATAAGATGAATATATGATGAAAAGATGCGAGGAGGAAGTACTTCGAGTGATCACTAGATGGACGGACAGATGTACAAACAAAAGCACAGATGGACGCATGGACGAAACAGGTAGCCAGGCAGACAAATGGATGAACGGACGCGCGTACGTACGGACGGATGGACCTATAGACGTAAGGATGAACGCCCACATGGGCACATGGACGCCTCGCCCCACTCATCATCATTCACTCCGTGGATATGCGGTGACTTTTTTAAATTTTTTTTTTTATCTGAAACATCCAGTCCGTCCTAATAAATACTGCAGATTTCCAAGCTCGCCGAGCCGGGTGGAGAATCACCCAGAAATAAACTAATTCTGTTTTGCAAATATAAGTAATAAACTGACTTGAAATATACAGGCGCGCGGTTCTGGTCTGAACTATCTTATTCTATCCAGTAGCAACAACATGGACTTCATCATTAACTGTTTCTGACGCTCACGTTTCTGCGAAATGCCAGTGAAACAAGCATGCACGTCGTGCACTATATGTGCCCATTAACATCTGCACTTTCGCAAAGCTTGTTTAAAAGTTTGTCCACGTAGCGCATCACGGTTCATTAGTTTAGTATGGCCATGGCGGCATACATCGCACCCCCCCGATGGCTCAGTCAGGGGTGGTTATTACAAACGCCTACTGGAAGGAATCACCACAAGAACTACTCGCGGACTTGATCTCCCGCAACCCCCACGAAACTAAACTAGACGCTTGACGCAATGGGACTCACGCGATCGATTCTCATTACCTTTGGACAAGCCACCGTCCCCCGAAAGATTGTTTATGGTGAAGGACTGCATCTGTGCACGCCCTATACACCAAGGGTCGAGACATGCAGTAACTGCCGGACCATAGGCCACCGCAACGGATGTATGCATACAACCTAGGACGCACAGGGTGCCCCAGATGTGGCCAATTACACCCGAAGGAGGCAAATCCAACGTGTACTCCAGTCTGCATCATCTGCGAAGGCCCACATCTGTCGGGGACCCGGGAGTGTAAGCACCGGCACCTACCTAAAGTAACCAGGCCCAAATCACCACGTGAACCACGATCACAGGAAGAAGTAGAGCACTCACTACGCGGTGCAAGCACCAACGCTCTGAGCCACATGCCGGCCCACGAAAAGGGCAGTCGTAAGAGTTCCGACCAACCTACATGGGCGGACAAGCTGAAGACGCCCAATGGGACCAGACCCACCGGCAACCAGCACTCCGCCTGCCCCGGCTCCCGTGACCAGGAGCTCCGGGCCCTGCGTGTGGAGGGTAAGCCGTCTCACGACCCTTCTAACACAAAGCCCTACTCCCCCATCACCTCCTTCGCAACAGCTGTCCCCAGAACAAGTCACCCCACCCACTGCGCAGTCACCCAACAGCCCCAGCACACACTCCTCACCCCCCCTTAAAAAGAAACGCAGTTCAGACTCAGTCGACGATTATCAGGCTGACCTAAGAAACTTGGAAGCCAAATTTGACGCCAAATTGGTAGCGTTGAAGGCGCGCATCGAAGCTAAATTTTCAACGATAGTCGAGCAGCTGTCTACTCGTTTTGAGCAACAGATGGATGCACTATTCACACGCCTAACCCAAACACTAGAAACTAGGTTTACACAATTTGAGACCCGCCTTCAGAGGCTCGAAACTACCAGCTCATCACATGAGGGGTCTTCTACCTACATCTCACACACACCTGCTCCTTCTATTTCACTTCCACTACAGCAACACAACCAATCCTAGCTCCGCCCACGCTCCAATATGGCGGGTCGTGATACTCCTAACCACCTATCACTAATCCAATGGAACTGCCGCGGCTTTCGGGGCAAGCGCGCACCGCTGCAGCTCTTAATACCTGCCCTCCCTGCCATACCCAAACTTCTTTTGTTACAGGACACGCAAACACCAAGCCAAACTTCCAAGTTACCATGCAGTACACTCAGACCCCACTGACACTCCCCGAGTGTCCACACTTATTCATCGCACCCTTACCTACCAAGAACACACACATCACCTCCTCCACTCCGTGCGTCCTCATAGAACTCATCCCCACGAAACTTAACACACCTCCGATTTTTATAGCCAATATCTACCACACCCCACTCCAGGCCATGGCCACTCTCGATGTGCCATTGCAGAGAATTCACCGCATCGCGGGCCGAAACCCCTTACTCATAAGCGGCGATTTTAACTCTCAGCATACAGACTGGAGTTATCGGTACACCACAGCACGGGGTCGCAGGCTTTGGACTACCATTCAAGACTTGCGCCTCACTACACATAACAACTTTCTCACACCAACCCGAATCGGCAATAGCGTAACAATGGACACTAGTCCAGACCTCACACTCAGCCGTTCTCTCAAAGAACGGTCTCGTACACAACACACACTTGGAAGCGACCATTATATTATCGCCATACAAATACCTCACACACCACACAGACCTCGACTCCTCACCCACAATCCGATTCACTGGGACGCTATCCGATCCGCTCGTCGGGAACTCCCCAATACCCCGATACAAGACATTGATCATTGGGTCTCATCTCTCCTAGATGATATAACCGCACCACACACAAAAGATTACCACACCACCCAACACCCCTACATTGGACACTCGCTTAGCCCACCTCTGGGAGGCGCACCACAGCATACTGGAGAGATGGAAACGACAGAAACATAACAGAACGTTAAAACGCCGACTGGCTACGCTACAGACACAAATAACTGCGCATGCCGAGGAGTTGTGTCGTTCCAACTGGGTCAGGTGTGCAACAGCATAGCTGGCAACCTCTCTACCAAGTACGCATGGCACCTCCTACGGCACCTTATTGACCCTACACATTCACGCACAACGTCACAACATCACATCACACGCCTACTTCACAACTCCACGCTTTCCCCTGACACCCTTCTGGATCAACTACGCACAACACACACGGCACCCGGCACATCCTCTCCTCTCCCGCCCTACACGGGAGCCCCGAATGAAGCCCTGGACAACGACATATCGGAGCAAGAGGTCCGTATGGCCCTCCAGAACATCCGAACAAGCTCTGCACCGGAGAAAGACGGGATAACTAACTCCATGCTCCGTAATCTGGATGATCAATCGATTGCACAGATTACAGATTACTTTAATAAATGCTGGAAGGAAGGCACCTTGCCGCAATCCTGGCGCCATGCCAAGATTGTATTCATCCCTAAACCTAACAAACCCCTTACCATATCAAACCTCCGCCCCATTTCACTCACATCGTGTCTCGGAAGCATCTCGAGCACGTTGCTTTAAACAGACTTACTCAACACATGCACGACCACAACCTATACCCGCACAGCATGGTGGGCTTCCGCCCGTGTCTCTCCGCCCAAGATGCCATGCTTCAACTGACGCACGGCATTCTTGATCCTCTCATCCCCGCTCATACTAAAGCCGTCTTGGCCCTGGAACTTAACCAAGGCCTTTGATCGAGTAGAACACCGAGCGATCATGGCGGCTCTCTCCCCCCTCAATGTGGGCGTTCGTATATACGTCTACATACAAGCCTTCCTATCAGGACGCACGGCCGAGGTTCATATGGGCCCCATGCGTCCCCTCCATATACTCTCAGTGGTGTAGGCACTCCGCAAGGTTCGGTCCTTTCCCCTTTTCTCTTCAATGCCACACTCATTCCCTTAGCCCGCGCTCTTCACAATATCCCTCACCTTCACCACACCCTCTATGCAGACGACATCACACTGTGGACCACCCACGGTAGTGATGGCGGAGGAAACCTTACAAACCGCCGCAAACATTACACAACAACACGCACAAAGCATTGGTCTCTCCTGTTCCCCGGAAAAATCTGAGCTGCTTCTCATACGCCCTTCACCACGTACTGTTCCCACTGCCCCCATCACCGTTACTCTGGACGGGCGCCCTATCCCAGAGGTCGACAAAATCCGAATCTTGGGCCTTCACATCCAAAATAACGGCCGTACCACTTTCACTATCCAGAAACTCAAGCGGGTGACCGATGCGCTCTCGCACCTCGTCCGCAGGGGGGGGGGGGGTAAACAACAAGAGGGAAGGCAGGGAGGTTAACCAGGCACATGCCCGGTTCGCTACCCTACGCTGGGGGAATAGGAAGGGGGCATAAAGATGAGAGAGAGAGGAAAGAGAAGATAAAGAGAGAGAGAGAGAGAGAAAAAGGAGGATTGTCAGTCAATCGGCTGGCGCGTATGCAGCGGTGGTACTACACAAAAGTTAAAGGTGGTCACATAGGCCTGTAGTCCCTCAAAAAGCACAAGACAGCTTTGACTGCTTTTTGAGCCGACGAAAGGCGATGACGGTGTTCAAGTAGCATCTGCACAGAGAGTGGCCGATCGTCGAATTGTCGCAATGCGTCCGAAAGCTTCTGTCTTTCAGAGGCAAATCGAGGGCAATGGCATATCAAATGGTCGATGTCTTCTTTGGTGCAGCAGACGTCGCATTCCGCATTGTCGGTCAATCCGATGAGGGTTCTATATGCTTTTGTGAAGGCAACGCCCAAACAAAGGCGACAAAAAAGTGAAGCTTCACGTCGACGAAGTCCAGATGGAGGTCGAAGCTCCAGTCGAGGGTTTATTTGGTATAGTCTCGTATGTCTTATGCTTGGGGTGTTCCACTCCCGCAGACTCAGACTACGTGCCAGGTGACGAAGTTGCTTTGCAGCGTCAGTCCTTGACAAAGGAATCGGAATGATGTGTTCTTCTTGGTGCGATGTGCGAGCCGCGTTGTCTGCGGAATCATTGCCACTGATCCCACAATGGCCAGGAAGCCACTGAAACTTGACCTCGTGGCCTGTTTCTGTGACGTGGTGTATGAGCTTGACGACTTCGTAAGTTAATTGTTCTTGGCAACCTCGTCGAAGGACTGATTGCATGCTCTGTAGGGCTGGTTTTGAGTCGGAAAACACAGCCCATTTACTAGGTCTTTGGTATTTGATGTACTCTATGGCGCCACGCAAAGCCGCAAGTTCTGCCGCTGTGGACGTAGTGACATGTGACAGTTTGATTCGCAGAGTGATTCCTCTAGCTGGAATCACCACCGCACCACCAGAACCAGACGCTGTGGTTGAACCATCGGTGTATATGTGCACGTGGTTGTTGTACATTTCGTGCAGATGGCTCAAGCTCAATTGTTTTAGGGCTGATGAAGGCAAATTTGATTTTTCCTGTATTCCTGGAATTGAAACACGTACTTGTGGAATTGTCAGGCACCACGGAGGATACACCAGTTTCTCAGCAGGCGTAAAACCTGACGTAAACGACGCACGATGAGCGCAGACAATTGCACTAAATTTCGTGCGGGGCCTCTCAGTAGCGAGGGTTGCCAAGGGGTGGGAAGGATTCTTAGCATGTTGCCTCAGGTACGTACGCATCGTTTCAATGGTGATGTGCGTCATGATCGAGTAGTCCTGTGCAATGGCAATTGTTTCAGCTGTCGATGTGCAGCGGGGTAAACCAAGGCATATCCTAAGCGCTTGGGCTTGAATATTTTGGATTGTGCGCAGGTTCGTTTTGCACGTGTTAGATATAACATGTAGGCTATACCGCAGGAATCCAGTGAATAATACCCTGTACAGCTGTAACATAGACTCGACAGACATTCCCCAACTTTTCCCAGCAAGAAACCTGAATAAGTGACAAATGGCAGTCAGCCGCTTTTTCACGTAGTTTACGTGGGGTGTCCAAGACAGGTTTCGGTCGATTACGACTCGCAAGAACCTGTGACTCCGGCTGCATGACACCAACTGCCCGTTAATTGATATGCCGTAAGCGGACATTGGTTTTCTGGTGAAGGCCACGACTGCACACTTCTCACTTGCGATTTCAAGCCCTTGTTTGCGTAAGTGGTACGATGTCACTGATGCTGCCTTCTGAAGTCGAGCGCGTAGTTGAAGTCGAGTCACACCTGATGTCCACACACAGATGTCATCAGCATAAATGGAAAGTAGTACACTGCTTGGTTGCTTGCCAACTAGTTCAATGAGTGTTAAGTTGAACAGCGTCGGGCTTAGCACTCCGCCTTGCGGGACTCTTCGGCTGCAGTAATACTCGGGTGTCGGGCCATTCTCTGTCTGCACGTCCGCAGAGTTTCTGGAAAACACTATGGCATGAAGCAACACGATTTGTGTCGTCTCATTCATGCCTTCATACTGAGCCGCTTCCTTTATACAATCCCGTATCTCCGACTTCGACAAGAAGAAATAGCCAACCTGGATGCCATGCTTCGTAAAGCCTACAAGGTGGCCTTACACCTCCCCCCTAACTCACAGACCACTAAACTTCTTCAGCTTGGGCTCCATAACACCACACACGAACTCACTGAGGCCCACAGACGAGCGCACTACACTTGTTTAGCTCAGACTTTCACCGGACGCTACATACTTAACACCCTCAATATTCACATACCAGCAGCCGACCCCACACTTCTACCAATCCCCCGACCCATACACACACAGATAATAGTTAAACCTCTCCCAAGAAACACCCACGTTACCTACCATTCGGCCCTCCGCAAGGCCCGTGCAAAAGCTCTCCACAAATACTACGGTTCTGAAGAGGACGCCGTATGGGTGGATGCAGCTTGCACGGGCGACAACGTGGCAGTTGCAGTCGTTGATCGCACACTCCAACCCATTGCAACTCTCCACCTTCCTCCTGCATCCACCCCGGAATCCTCGGAAGAAGCGGCGATCGCGCTTGCCCTCGCACACACTGATGCCCGGTACGTCCTTTCCGACTCAAAAACCGCAATCCTAAATTTCGCGCGAGGACGAGTCCATGAAAGCGCTTTCAGAATTCTCAGATCGCCCACCGAAAACCCGGCCCGCCATGTGGAGCTGATCTGGGTGCCTGCGCACTCTGGAAATCCCGGCAACGAAGCCGCCAATGACCACGCCCGAGGTCTCATCAACCGGGCGGCGGCGGAATCGGAGTCGGGCTCTTCCAAGGAGCGCATGCATTCGTTCAACGAGATGACCCTGTAGCGCCATCATCACCATCATCATTTCTTCATCACCGCACCGCGCCTCTCGCGCAGCTGATGCTAGCTCGAGCTGCGCGAGGGAGAACGAGCTTCTGGCCTGGCGGTTTGGACGTGGACAGCCACCGCGGCTCCGCTTCAGGCCTGCAATAAAGTGGCGAGATCGGCACGGCCCCATCGGCCGCCTTCGACGTCATCTCACGTCTCTTCTGCTCTCCTCGCTACAACCCAGTCATATCGCGCCGAACGTCAGCTATACCCACCACCCCACCGATCCCTCAAAAATTTTCACCAAATATTATGGCGTCGCCTTCAGACCCGCACCCTTCCCTCCCCCTATTTTCTTTCCCGCATTTACCCGGGAGCGTACGCCCCGTCCTGTGCTCAATGCACTCACCCCCACGCTACCCTTACCCACATTCTCATGGAATGCCCGGCGGACCCTCCCCCACGGGGCCCGGAGCCACTGACCACATGAAAGGAATGGGAGACCTTGCTGCGCTCGACGGACCCGGCCAAGCAGAAAATCGCCACTGACCGGGCCGCCCACGTTATGGAACTGCATGAACTCATGAACGCATAGCGCAGTGGGGTCGAGCGGGAACCCTGAGACGTAAGTGCCCAAATCCCTTGGTCTAATAAAGTTTTACCTCCTCCTCATTAGTTGGTGTCCCGGGTCACTTCCCGGGCGTAATTTTTGTCGATGGGGCCTCATCAAGTGCGAGGCCCAAGGGAAGGCTTTTAGCTCACTCATAGTAAAGTTCCATGTACTCTAAATCATTAGGCACTTCATCTAAACTCCAGTTTACTGTATGTACATGTCTGCTTGGTTTGGTCGGTGGTGACGAGCTAAGCAGCACAGTTGAGGGCGTCCTTGGACTGGTGGGCGCCTGTCACGGCAAGCCAGCCACCGAAGAAGGCTTTAGCTTTCGACGTTGTCGTTCCTGAGGGGACTAGTGCCTATTTTCCACATACTGCCTATTTTCCACATACCGCTCTCAGCTTCCTTTGCCTTCTTCTTAACCGATAGTTATTTTTGGTTTGGCCCCCTGCTGCTTTCTAAGTACTTACCAGTCAATTTTCTGGTTCGCTTGCTCCATTTTGTATCGACATTGTTCATGTACAAGTAGCTGAATACCTTCATAGCCCAACGCTCCTCCCCCATTTCTCTCAATCACTTCTTAAAATTTATCTTAATTGCTGCTAGCTTCCCTGCCCTCAAATGATATCACCTTGTACTTCCTGGAGGAGGAGGAGGATACAACTTCATTTGAAAAAAAATCTAAGTAAATGTTGTTGGGCCCCTAGACGTCCCGGGAGCCCCCTGGTCAACATCTCTAGACAGGCCCGGTGCACCAGCCACAACTGGTCGTCCGAGCCAGTGATCGAAGAGTGGCCTCCCACCAGGAAAAGGAAGGGTTAGGGATAGGGTCTACCGCCACGGGCTTTGGGCAGTTCCACAAGCTGTGGAAAAGATCAGCCCGGGGTGCTCCGCAGGTGGGGCAATGTGGTTGGTGAAGAGTGGGGTAAAATAGGTGTGCCGAATAGGGAGAAATTGATGCTTTTGTCTGCAGCTGGCGCCAAATTGAACTCAGATTAAAGGTGAGAGAGAAGTGAGGGGCAGGGAAATTTCGTCTGACGTTTAGGTAATACATCGTAATCCCATGGTAGGTGCGGATTCCCTCTTGTGGTTTTCTCACGGGTTCGGGTGAGCGAGCCCCAGGGTCTGGATGGAAAGACCTTGGACATGCGCATGAATGCGCTCATTCCCGGGGATACACTCATGGCCAGGCACCCACGTGATAGTCACCGGATGGAGAAGTGAAGAAATATTGCTCAGTATGCGCGAGACTGTCTTTGGTGCTATGCCTTGACGGAAGTATCGTTGCTTTGGGAATCAGTGCAAATTTCTGTAATGGTAGAATCTGCGAGCCTACAGTCCTTGTCAGCCGTCAGGTGTTGCCCCCCCCCCCCCACAGCCTGCACTTTGGGGTACACTTGTGTTGTGCATCAGGATTTGAAGCCCCGCAGCCCCGACATACGACGCCGTCTGGGCTTGGACACCCATCAGCACGGTGACCGAGCCGACCACAAGCGTAGCAAATGTCTATTTTCTTGCGATAAACGAACATTGCACAAGGGTGGGGCCGTAGCGTACAAAGTATGGGACTCTATGACCGTCTAAGGCGACAATTACCGTACCGGTGCTGCCTATACGCTTGGCTGCCAGGGCGAGCGGATTTCTTTCATTTACGATGTTGTTGTCAATATTATTCGGGCCGCCTACGAGTGGAATACCTCGGATCACGCCCTTGCACGTGGAATGAGGGGCGGTCTCGTAGGCACTGACCTCGTATGTTCGGCACATGACGACGATCTGCCGAACAATGACGTAGTGCTTGGCAACTTCCCTTCTAGGTGTGCTGACAATCCTAATATTCTGCTGCACGTTGGGGCATAGCGTGTCACCCCGCAAATCTTCGGCGCAGATTCTTGTGGCCGCCAGGATTGCATTAGCCACCGCGGTGCAGCCGGTCTTGACAATATTGCGGCCTCCGTGGGGCCGAATCACGATCTTGGTATCCTCCCTGGGGAGCTGGGGCATCCGGCCAGCGCGGATGATTCTAGCCTTGATGTTATTGCCACTGTTTCGGTCCTCGCGGGGCTTCGGCCGTTGTCGACTTCGTCTCGTTGAGAGTAGCACCCTTAGGATTAGCGCCTGCCGAGCGCGCGCCAGCTCTTCTGGCACCTGCAGACTGCCAACCTCGATCTTCTGTCACCTCTTCGGGGGTTATGTCCTCCCCCACCACCTAATATTCCTTTTTTTCTGGAAATAAGCCCAGAGAAGAGCGAAAACGGCACCCGGGAACAGCGACGCGGCTGGCGTCGCGCCGGCGTGGGCTTCCCTCAATAGGCTTAGCCCAGGTGGTGGCTAGCTCCGGAGAAAAAAAACGTTCCAAAACGTGAAAATAGTCCACTCACGCAGCAGGTTTTGGCATCAAAATAGTCCTGGCACTTTCACTGATGCGACACAAATAAAGCTGAACGCGCACTCGAAAAATTCACCTGAAGATCATTGTACGAAGCAGGAGCCACTCGAAGGTCGTATGAACAACCAACGCTTCCTCTAGAAAGATGCCTGCCGCATGAGAAAAAAAAACAGCTGCCACACCCTTTCTCTTCTTCATTTTAAAATGTTCTCGGTCGCGAGCGTCACCTGTGGCAGACGGTGCAACAAAGCAGCACTTTGCATAGCCTCCGAAACAGTGGTGCACAGTTGCAGGTTTCGAACAACTCTTGACTGACGCGCTCCTATGGGCCGAAGACAAAAAACGCTTAGCTGGTACCGCCCGCCGCCGAGATGATAGTGTTAAGGTTCCTAGATGAAACAAGTTTCCAAGGTAGCGACACCTTTCCCTTTCCTCTTCGCCTATATTCTTGAAGCGCCCCCTAGAAGGTTTAAAACTTTCATCCAAAAGCAAATGTTTGGGTTCCGTTGCTACGGTGAATAGATGTAGATGAAACAAAATGGAACGAAATAAGACGTAGAATAAACAATTACCTTTATGAGCATAAACGGCACAACACAAGAGCAAGCGGGATGTGCGTTACTCAACCGGCAAAGTTGTGCAGTTCTATACTTTACACCACTAGCCATGGCGTCTCGCGTAGTACATTTTAGTTCCACGGCCGCGGTATTTCGTCCAGTTCTAACTAGTCCACTTCTCCGATTGTGTTTTGTTCGTGCTGTGACACAGTGAACGTGCTTCTTGCTGAATCCTGTAAGTGGCCACAGGGCGTGACGTTGTGACGATTGATTACAACTGGCTTGCGTACACGCAAGAAAAAAAAACTACGACCAGACTGGTACGAACACTCGTCCAGCAGCACTGCGATGACGTTTTTTTTAAATGTGCCCATTTTGACAATCGTGATGCCAAGTGATTCTGATGCGGTGCTGGGAACTTCCTGAAAAGTGCGAGTTCTACTGGTGAGGTGTCTCAATGCAGCGCGTTTCGGCTCAAGCGGGAACTGGTCAAGAGTGAAATGTTTCTGAAGGTGCGTTCATTACAACCTACAGCTGCTCTGTATACGTGCATACCCACATGTATTTGTACCAACTGGCATACACTAGACACGCATTAGACGCGCGCCTGGCGTTTCAATAAAAACCGACAAGTGAACTCGCTTCGCAGATCCGCGTCGACATCGACATACGTTGACGGAATTGCACGAAAGCATTCGCGTTAAATGGTTCATAGTTGCACTACATGGTGCGCTTCATCTCGGAAAGCACGAGGTAAGTTGAAGAGAGCGAAACCATTTTCTGCTGTTTACGGCAACGCAGCATTGCTGAAAAACGCAGATGTTGCATTGAACGAGCATGGCGAAACAATCTTGGTCAACTTAGCGCACACCAAAACGCTCCTCCTCTTCAGTTTATGTTCTGGCTACGATTTTGTCTTTGGTCACGGCGAGAATCTGGCTGCAGCCATATGCGCATGCGTACTCGTTTTGAACCTTTTGCATAATAATAAATAACACCACCAGCCATTTGCAAGATCACGTACAAGTAATGCACCAATTACAGACGCGGATGGCAGAGAAAAAGAGGAGTAATCGAGAGAGTGAGGAGGGCGGCTCGAGAACAATGAGTGACGCTACCTTGTTTAATCTAGGGACCTTAGATAGTGTCGGTCGCGAGCGCCACTGCGCGGAGCTTGTTTAAAACTGAAGGCAGGCCAACTGTGCTGGGAGCGCGAGCCATTCCTCAGGCATCTTTCTAGAAAAGGCGTTGGAACAACACAGACGCCGTGCCGCGTCTCCCGCTGGTACCCAGTGGCGCTGGTTTTTGCAAAAGGGACGGCATGCGTAGTTTATGCAATTCTTATCTCGGAAAGATCAATAAAACTTTAGATAAATAATGAGTAGCAATAATGAAATGTGAGCGTCTTTTCTTTTCAATTTTCTTCCACAAATTGCAAAGAGATGTGCGGTTACTGTGTCGGCGTTTCGCATGCGTTCGTGTCCCCGTGGTCAGCGCATGGAGCAGACGACCGCTGTGGAACTCTCCTACGCGTTAGCACACTCATAGTGCTCATCTATTCTACCACGTCTAAGCCAGCGTTTCCAAACGATCCCGCAGAAACAGGCAGAAGACCACAAGATAACGCTGGTCAACAAAGCAACGCCGCTCGCGTGCTCGGGGGTTGTACTTGTTTGGGCACGTCATGCGCAAGTCACCTCTTGGTCGGATGCTGGAGAGGGTGGGGAAGAGATTTGGCTTACGAAGGCTACGCGGAGAAGTGGCAAGGGTTTCGACCTCGCCCAACACCGACTGCCTCGCCTCCTCTCATCCTCGGTTCGTGCCGCTTCTAAAAACCTGTTTTCTACGCTTGTGATGAATCGATTCAAAAAATTTTTGTGGCAAAATGTTCCTCATTGGACAACTATAGTATCTTTAAACGCGGTATTTTCTTTGACCACTCTGCTCTGTTGTTTCTCTTGTGGTTACAACTAAGGTTTTTTGTTCCGTCGCTCACCGCGTCGTCGTCAACTTAAGCTGAATCCTCTTTGTAATCCTCCAGGTTTCTGCTCTGTAGGCAAGTACCGGTAATATGCAGCTGTTCTAAACGAGGAATAGAGGCAGTCAACTAGTCATTGATTGATGGATTGATTGATTGATTGATTGATATGTGGGGCTTAACATCTCAAAACCACCATATGAGTATGAGAGACGCCGTAGTAGAGGGCTCGGGAAATTTCGACCACCTGGGGTTCTTTAACGTGCACCCAAATATCAGCACACAATCTGCTAGTCGTAATTTGAGAATGATTACCGACTGTAATCCACCCCATTCTTATTCTTCTAGTTATTGCAGTATCATGGCTTGGCTCCACGGTTACTACCTGACCTAGATAACATACTTATTTGCAACTTTCAGCGTCTCTGCACCAATTGCAAAGTGCTCTTTTCTGCAAATTACGAAATCTTTTCGTCATCGTGGTTTTATAAATTTTGGCGACAGATTTAGCAGTAAGGAAAAATGGCTTGATAACTTGTGGTTCATTTAGCTCGAGCTCTGGTTCCTTTTTGAATAACCCAATCACAGCCCTACTGCTGGTTACCAGGTGAGTCTACAGTCTATTGGTCTAAACTCCAACAAAAAAAAAACGAGGTAAGGGACCCTTTTCATAGAGTCCTGGCTTGCCGCATATATGACCCTTTTTAGGAAGTCATGTGAACTCTCTTTAGAGTATACTATATCCTTCTTGGAGAGTCATGTGAGCCACAAGAGTTTCTTTGATTTGATCTAAACTTTTCAAAGATAGTCAAAGCCGTGGCAAGTCATCTCTCACTGAAAGGAGTAGTACATACATTTTTTTCTTTGTGTAGTAGAAGGAAGACGAATTGATTCTTTATAGAAAACATCTCGCTTGTCTCAGTGCTTTTTCGGACTTTTCTCGGAAGTTGTAGGGTGTATTGCCCCGTACGTTGCGGTAATGGATGTACAACCTGACGAGGTGACGTCCCACTCCGGTTCAACCGCGGCCACTACCTCGAGGAAGCGAGGAAACACGTCCAGCGAGAGCGATGACACTGAGCTGTACTCCATATCTTGCGAAGAGTCCTCAGATGACGGCTTTTGACCTGTCCTGCACCGCAAAGCCAAGTGACAGATCGTCCATCCATCGTCGGTGTCAAGTACGGCCACCGTGAAAACGGCGCTCCCTGCCACGATGGCCCCATTCCGCCCTGTTTGCGCCAAAGAACGCTACCGAAAGTCTGCGTGTTCTGAACAGGCAAGCACTTTCGCTCTATTTCGAGAACACTATGCCGAACGAGAATAAAGACGTACGACTAAATACAAGAAACATCCTGGCTGTTAATGTGCTGCACCCGAATGTGCTGAGCACGCTGCAACAAGTAACACAACTGGGTAACATTGCAGTTAGGTCCATCATACCAGCCGATGGTGCACCACATTAGGTGTCATTTACGATATTAACACGGAAATTCCAAACGCAGACCTTCTAATACTTATAAAACCACTGAGTCAAGACAACGTCATTGTCAGCATTGGACGCCTTGGTAACACACTTTGTGTGAGAGTAATGTTCAAAGGTGACTGTCTTCTCACATACGTGAAGGTTGGCCACTTTCGTCAACAAGTTCGACCTAAACCTAAACCTGTGCAATGCTTGAGCTGTCAGAAGATCGGCCATGTAAAAGGTGTTTGCAGGAGATCCCCAGCATGCCCCTGGTGCGCCGAACCACACACGGAAGACAACTGTAGCACAACCACACTGAAGTGTTCTAACTGTCAGGGTGCTCACAAGGCTTCTTCCAAAGAATGTCCGCACATAAGGCCTTAGAAGGCTTCGCGAAGTGATTGGACGCGACGCTCATCGGCTCCGTCGATTTTCGGCTGGAACCATGTTCTTTTCGATGTGGCTGCTCTAAATCTTGTGCGACTGCATCTGAAAAGTCAAAAAGATTCTGAAGACACTGATTTTACCCAGGTGTGCCCAATTTTCGCCCACTTCGAGCAACTTCGCCTCATGATGTAGCGAACGAGCTAAGCCTCACGGCTGCGGCTCCACCGCTACTGGATGCGGAGACGCCCCTCGGTCATAGAGAAATTTCTCTATGCCTCGGTCAACTCCTTAACATGGCGCTGCCTGAACAACGTGGCTACGACCCTACAACTCCGTCGTGGTCATATATCCCGACAAATCATTCAGACGACGGCCCATCCACCATTTCGGCGGAGCAAGCCGACATTTTTCAACTCGTCGAGGGACGGCGTCGCCGCCGAAGAAACGCGGTGGGAGCGTCTGCACTGAAAACTCCTCTAAACAATCCTACCTCTGGAGACAATCGCGCTCCCTCTCCTAAAGCTTCACAAAAGACTTCACCAGTCTCCAAGTGGACGCCGAAACCAACGGTCAGGATGAATCCTGGCGACTACGTGATCATGCTCAAGCCACGAATCACAGTAGCCCTCAAGACACCGTTTCCACAAGGTGAGCTCGGTGCTGCCATTTACCAACTCATCGGAAGGGAGCACATGAATGACGTCACCATTTTCCCTAATTGGGAGCAAAACATCATCATCTGTGGCACGCAGAATAACGAGGTGGTTCAGAAACTGCTGTCGGACTTTCAAATCAACACCAGCAAAACACCGCTGCCACTTCGTGGTCACCTCAAGCTCACCAGTGATGTGCGTCGCGGCATGATTTCTATGCACAACCTCGAAACCAGTGCGTCCCTCAAACATAGTGTGCAGTGGCGTGGTGGTGAACTAGTCTATGCGCACAAGCTGGGAACTCCAACGTAGCTGTGTTGACTTTCGCGGGAAGGATCGTTCCGCGTTTCGTCCACTATAACGCAGAACTGACTCCCGTCAGGGAGTACAAGAAGACAGTGTGAGCGTGCTACCGCTGTCGCGCACTGGGGCACCGGGAGGATATCTGTCCCAACCCGGTCACCGAAAGATGCAGCCTTTGTGGCCAAAACGTTGGCGCTGGTCCTGAGGGGATGGTCCCCACGAATGCAACCCAACATGCACAGTTCGCGGGGGTCCGCACCTTACCAGCTCCCGCGAAAGCACCAAAAGATTCATCAGGCTTCAGTAACCAGGGTCCAGGACATCGGGGACCCCAACAAAACTGAAGCGCCGGTCAACTGGCAAGGCGCCGACCCCTGGCAAACCAGCAACGGCAATGCTACTATCTCCAGCTCTCGGCGCTCCATCTGGCAACGCTGCACGCAACCAACCCGAGGTAGGCAATTGGGCGGAGGTCACCTCCTCTCCCTCCCCTCCACCTTATTCTCCCGCACGCACTACCGAAACACAAAAACTGAGGCACGAGCTCGCCTTTTTGCGATCTCAGAACGAAAAACTAGCTAGCGAACTTGACTCGCTCAAAACCAGTCCAATACTCAGCTCTCGTTGAGCGACAAAGAGGAAAATAGGACAGACAGGGAGATTCCTACTACTGTAGAGAGTCATGTCGTGGCTCTAGAGACCAAGGTGAATGCAATAGAAACCCAATTGGCTTACCACCTCAAAATAATCCACGACACCATCGCGCGTCAGATGGAGACTGTCATCGCACAGGTGACACAAGCTGTAACTCACATTATCCAAAAGTGGATACAAGACAATTCATCTTCATCATCATCATCATCAACCTGACTACGTCCACTGCAGGACAAAGGCCTCTCCCATGTTCCGCCAGTTAACCCGGTCCTGTGCTTGCTGCTGCTAATTTATACCCGCAAACTTCTTAATCTCATCTGCCCACCTAACCTTCTGTCTCCCCCTAACCCGCTTGCCTTCTCTGGAATCCAGTTAGTTACCCTTAATGACCAGCGGTTATCCTGTCTACGCGCTACATGCCCGGCCCATGTCCATTTCATCTTCTTTATTTCAACTATGATATCCTTAATTCCCGTTTGTCCCCTAATCCACTCTGCTCTCTTCTTGTCTCTTAAGGTTACACCTACCATTTTTCTTTCCATTGCTCGCTGCATCGTCCTCAATTTAAGCTGAACCCTCTTTGTAAGTCTCCAGGTTTCTGCTCCGTAGCTAAGTACCGGCAGGATACAGCTGTTATATACGTTATTCTTGAGGGATACTGGCAATCTACCTGTCATAATTTGAGAGTGCGTGCCGAATGTGCTCCACCCCATTCTTATTATTCTAGTTACTTCAATCTCGTGGTTAGGCTCTGCGGTTATTACCTGCCCTAAGTAGACATAGTCTTTTACAACTTCAAGTGCACTATTACCTATCTCGAAGCGCTGCTCCTTTCCGAGGTTGTTGTACATAACTTTCGTTTTCTGCAGATTAATTTTAAGACCCACCTTTCTGCTCTCCTTGTCTAACTCCGTAATCATGAGTTGCAATTCGTCCCCTGAGTTACTCAGCAATGCAATGTCATCGGCGAAGCGCAAGTTACCTAAGGTATTCTCCATTAAATCTTATCCCTAACTGTTCCCAATCTAGGCTTCTGAAAACCTCCTGTAAGCACGCGGTAAATAGCATTGGGGAAATTGTGTCGCCCTGCCTTACACCCTTCTTGATTGGTATTCTGTTGCTTTCTTTATGAAGCACTATGGTAGCAGTTGATCCCCTGTAGATTTCTTCCAGGATGTTTATATATACTTCATCGACGCCCTGATTCCGCAGTGTCCGCATGACGGCTGATATTTCTACTGAATCAAACGCCCTCTCGTAATCTATGAAGGCTATGTATTGTGGTTGGTTATACTCTGAGCATTTCTCTATTACCTGATTGATAGTATGAATGTGGTCACTTGTTGAGTAGCCTGTTCTAAATCCTGCTTGTTCCTTTGGTTGATTGAATTCTAATGTTTTTTTTTACTCTGTTAGCAATTACCTTTGTAAATAGCTTGAATACTACAGAGAGCAAGCTGATCCGCCTGTAATTCTTCAAGTCCTTGTCATCTCCTTTATTATGTATTAAGATGATGTTAGCGTTCTTCCAAGACTCTGGTACCCTTCCCGTCAGAAGACACCTCGTAAACAGGGTGGCTAGTTTTTCTAACACAATCTGTCCTCCATCTTTCAGCAGGTCTGATGTTACCTGATCCTCACCAGCAGCTTTGCCTCTTTGCATGCTCTCCAAAGCTTTTCTGACTTCTTCTATGATTACTGGTGGGGTGTCGTCTGGGTTACTGCTAGTTCTTATAGTATTAAGGTCGTGGTTATCTCGGCTACTGTACAGATCTCTGTAAAACTCCTCCGCTATTTTAACTATCCTATCTATATTGGTAGTTATTTTGCCTTCTTTGTCCATTAGTGCATACATCCGACTTTTGCCTATCCCAAGTTTCCTCTTCACTGCTTTGACGCTTCCTCCGTTTTTCAGACCGTGTTCAATTCTCTTTATGTTATACCTTCTTACATCGCATACCTTACGCCTATTAATCAACTTCGAAAGCTCTGCCAGTTCTATTTTGTCTGTTGTACTTGAGACTTTCATGATTCGACGCTTCTTAATTAGGTTCTTCGTTTCTTGGGAAAGCTTGCCAGTGTCCTGTCTAACTACCCTGCCTCCAACTTTCACTGCACACTCCGTAATGATACTCGTCAGATTATCATTCATTGTATCTACGCTAAGGTTGGTTTCCTCACTAAGAGCCGAGTACCTGTTCTGCAGCGACACTCTGAATTCCTGTACTTTCCCTCTCAGCGCTAGCTCATTGGTTGGCTTTTTGCGCATCAGTTTCTGTCGTTTCTTCTTCAAGTCTAGGCGAATTCGAGACCGTACCATTCTATGGTCACTGCATCGTACCTTGCCAACCACTTCCACATCCTTCACGATTCCTGAGTGTGTAGTCATTATAAAGTCTATTTTGTTCTTATTTTCGCCATTAGGGCTCCTCCATGTCCACTTGCGGTTTTCTCGTTTTCGGTAGAAGGTATTCAAAATCCGCAAATTATTACTATAGTATACTGTGTTTTTACCTTAATCATTGCCGATTCCGCGTCTTCATAGAAGCTTTCAACTGAAGCGTCATCATGGCTGGATGTAGGCGCGTAAGCCTTTACTACTGTCATCTTGTATCTTTTATTCAGTTTAATTACAATACCTACCACCCTTTCATTAATGCTATTGTATTCCTCTATGTTGCCAGCTATGTTTCTGTGAATTAGGAACCCCACTCCCAGTTCTCTTCTGTCTGCCAAGCCCTGATATCAAAGAACTTGCCCATTCTGTAGCACAGTATAGGCCTCATCGTTCCTCCTAACCTCACTGAGCCCTATTATATCCCATTTAACACCCTCTAGCTCCTCGAATAGTACAGCTACACTTCCCTCACTAGATAAGGTTCTAGCGTTAAATGTTGCCAGGTTCAGGTTCCAATGGCGGCCTGTTCGGATCTAGAGATTCTTAGCACCCTCTGCTGCGTTGCATATCTGACCGCCGCCGTGGCCAGTTGCTTCGCAGCTGCTGGGGACTGAGGGCCGTGAGTTATTTGACGTATGCATGTGGGAGGTAGTGGCCAAGAACTGCACCAGGGTTGCCAATCCTTCTCTGGTGAGGGAGTGCGTTCCCGGCGGTGGTTACCGGTGAGGCCGCACCCCAGGCCTCTTAGTGCAGTTTCATCAACACGCGGATTTTTTTTTTTAAATCCGGTTGGGAACTGCGCGGCACCGGGATTTGAACCACGGACTTCTTGCATGCGAGGCGGATGCTCTAACCACTACGCCATCGCCGCACCTAATGGGCGTATGGCCCATTAGGGACGTTAATCGGCCCTCAAAATTTAACAGAGTGACTCCAGATGACTCTTACTTTTCTGAAGACGCAAGCACGTCAGCACAGGGGGCTAGTGAACTGAGTAATCTTAACAACACAACCCCACCCTCCATCTCCGAAGATGGCCCCCAACACTAGGTCGCGAGCCAGAGCAACTCCGCCGTTGTTACTAGCACAGCGGAACTGCAGAGGTCTCAATAACCACAAGAAGCGGGCTTCTTTCCGCCTCTATCTTGAAACCTTTGAGTTCCTCGTTGCCGTGGTTGCCCTTCAGGAACCCGTCACGGACGTCAAACTCACAAATTACACTACATTTCAACACAACCCGGGGACGTGTATACTTGTTCAAAAGCAATATACCGCCATGAAAGTCACACTCCCCACAACACCGCCTTTCCCATACACGATGGTGTCGGTGCTGCCCATAAGCCGATCTGACCCACCTGTTCATATTTTAAACATTTACTGTCCCCCAAAGCTTAAGAACGTAACGTTCAGCGAAACTTTCACACAAGCTATGCAGGTGGCAGGAAGGGACCTCTTCCTGATCGTCGGCGACTTCAATGCCCTAATCAGGTTATGTGGTTACCCGCGAGAGGACACGCGTGGAAGGAAGCTTGCGGAACTTCTTTCTACACATGGAATCACCCTCCACACTGATCCCGCTAGCCCAACACGTGTAGGCAACTGTGTTCAACGAGATACTTGCCCGAACCTCACAATTACACTCAACATATGCCATGTCGACTGGCTGAACACACAGGACACTCTCGGTAGCGATCATTGTGTATTAAACACAACAATGTACATGCGTCTCTTAAAACGCCCACTTACACAAGCTTCGCAGACTGGACAATTTTCTGCACCTCTCTACCTATCGCAGACCGTCTCCAGTCGGGATACGACACCTGGTCTAAATCACTGATATCTACATTGAAACAACACTATCGGCTGATGCAGCTCACGGAAACTCAAACGGACGTGGACAACCACCTGCTCCATCTTTGGCAGGCCCACCACAGCCTCACCAAACGATTGAAAAAACAGAAACATAACAGACGCCTCAAGTAACGTATCCTAGAACTCACGGAGCAAGCTGCGGAATATGCTGCTCAGTTAGCCGACACTAACTGGGTGGACAGGTGCAACACGGCTGCACGCCAGATGTCTGGTCGCAACACGTGGCGCCTGTTTCGCGCTCTCATCGATCCAACACAAACACGCACGGAAACTCAACGTACTTACCTAAGGTCATGCACAACCTTACAGGAACGACAACACAGCTGGTACACACGCTCAGGGACAGATACCTGTGCACCACCAAGGACCCCCGGACGGCCGCATACTCTTACGCAGGCAAAACGAACCCATAGTTGGACACCCCGTTCCAGCCCCACGACCATTAGGCGGCCTTACGCAAGATGAAGCGTGGCAGTGCACCCGGGCGTGACCAGGTTACGGTCAAACTGTTGGCCAATCTTCCCGCCGCAGCCTACGCCACTCTCCTCAAATACATCAATAGCATTTGGGACGGGGAAACTACTCTCCTTCTTGAATGGAAATCAGCTCTCGTGACTTTCATCCCAAAGGAACGTAAACCTATTGACGTGGAGAACCTTCGCCCCATCTCCCTCATGTCTTGTGTCGGCAAGCTGATGGAAACCATGGTGCGCAACAGACTCTCCGAGTTTCTAGAAACACAGCACACTTTTGCGGACACCATGTTCGGTTTCCGCCCTCAGAAGTTGGCCCATGATATACTTCTACAGCTCCACCATGACATAATAGATCCTGTTGAATGCCCCACAATGACAAGGTAGTCCTGGCCTTGGATCTTGAAGGGGCATTCGACAACGTGAAGCATGAGGTAATCCTTGACCATCTCAGTCAGTCTAACTGTGGGCATAAAACATTCAATTTTGTTAGACAGTTTCTTGTAGACTGTCAAGCCTACATACGCATACAAGATCAGGAACATGGGCCTCACGTCATCGGCTCGAGGGGAACGCCTCAAGGCGCGGTCCTCTCTCCCCTCCTATAGCCATGCTTCATCTTCCCCCCAAATTGGCTTCTCTACCAGGGATACATCACGCTCTTTACGTGGATGATATCACGATCTGGGCCACGCAAGGTAACCTGGGTCACATGAAGTCATGCCTGCAAGCAGAAGCGACTGTAGTCGACGACTACGCAACCTACTGCGGACTCCAGTGCGCCCCGGCTAAGTCAGAATTTGTGCACGTACGTCCCTCCCCTCAAAACACAACTCAGCTCCATATCAGTCTTCCCTTGGGACCAATCCGTAAGGTTAAGGAGATCCGCGTCCTCGGCCTCTTCATACACCACCAACGCAAGGCCCACACCACAATAGCCAAACTTCGCACGGTGGGAGACCAGGTGGGCCGTATGGTCCGCCGGGTCTCCATCAAGCGGGGCGGATTGCGAAGCAGGGACGCAATGCGGTTGCCCATGTTTTCGTAACGAGTAGAATACTCTGCTCGACCGCCTACTTGCACCTACGCAAACACGAGTATGATCAACTCGAGGTCCTCCACCGTAAAGTTATCAAGCGTGCTCTCGACCTCCCTATCACCACGTGCAACCAGAGACTTCTGGCCCTAGGCGTGGTGAATACCTACCGGAAACTTCGAGAAGCCCACCTCGCAAACCAATACACGCGCCTTGCACAGACCCATTCCGGTCGCCGCCTCTTGGACCGAATACACATCAAACACAATTACTATATTGAGGAAAGGGTGAGAGTGCCCGAAACTTGGAGACGCGCCCTCCAGATCCGACCCCTTCGCCGCAACATGTCCAAAGAAAACCGCAGTGGTCACCGCAAGGCGCGCGCGGAAGCGTCGCAGTGAAACTTTGGTCAAGAGGAACACGTGTGCTACGTGGACGTTGCCGGCCCGCACTATGGGGGGGGGTGGTACGTGTGCTACGTGGACGTTGCCGGCCCGCACTATGGGGGGGGGGTGGTATACGGCCGCCGTTATACACAACACAGACACCGTAAACGGGCTCACTTTCAAAGCCTACAGAGCAACACAAGCGGAGGAGATTGCCATCGCTCTGGCTGTCATCTATGCCTCTTCTAAACATATTAACACCGACTCACGAGGGTCCTCTCAGAAATATCAGCTAGGATGGGCGTTGGCGCTTGCTCAGCGCATACTGGAATCTAGCTGCCGATAGGATAATCCAACGCCGCGAAATCTGGTTTAGGCACACGGTCACCAAGGACTCAGGGATAACGAACAGGCCGAATCAGGCCGCCCGCGCTCTCTCTTCCCGGGCTATCTTCTGTCTTTGGAAGCCTACTCCCAATCAGACAACTCGGTCCTTTCCTTCAAATATGTTACCAATTACTACAAGGAGGAGCACCGGCGCTATACAGACCCTTGTAAGGGACTGCATCGCGCTGACGAGCGCCTTCTTTTAAAACTGCTTACCAATACTGTACTGGGCCCGGCGGTGCTAAAACTTTTCAATTCATCCTTTGATGGCACGTTCCAGTTCTGTGGTGAGGTGGCTGACACCTTCCACATTGCCTGACGTGCCAGTCTTATCCATCTATCCCCCCAACGTCAACCCTACGAGAGAGGACTGGGAGGCGGCCCTGCTCGGCTGTCAAGACCTGAAGGCCCAAAAGGCCCTGGTTCAACGGACGTGGGCGGCGTTGCTTGCCAATGGAGCTACGGAATAGGGGTTCCACCTAGTGCTGCGAGGGTAGGAGGCCAATAAGGCCCCAACCCAATCACTTCTCTGTCCCATTTAATGGTTAATAAATATTTTAGCACCACCAACACCACACATAAAGAAAGAATGTTCTATTGTGATGCAAATGGTACGAGACAGCTCATCCCACAAAAAAGCTGCTCAGAAAGCCCGGCGAAGACGACGTCGCTGTAGAAGGTCTTCACGTCAGACCGTGCCAACTTCAGGCAGTAAGTCGACGCATCAGGAAAGATTGCCAGCTGCAGCTTCCAGCACGGCAAACACAGACGTTGGAAAAGGGCAAAGGAGCAGATCAGTCTCTACAGAAGAGTGGCTGCCACTTACGCGTATATAACGCGCAGAAGAGTCGCAGCAGAAGCCGCTAAGGAAGATGTAAAAGTAGGTGGTCGGATGTATCGATGAATACGTCGTTATTTGCCAATGCGATCCTTCTTTGTGAGCACTGAAGACGGTCAAAACTTTCTACATTACAGCCACCGTGGCATCCCCCAGGATGGCGTACTCAGGCCTGTGCTGTTCAATCTAACGCCAATTGCTCTCACTGAGCATCTGCCAAGCACAGTCAGGCTATCAATGTACGGAGATGATATCTGCGTTTGAGCATCGGCTGTAACACACCTGCAGTTGCGAGGGCGAATTCAAAAAGCTGACACTGAAACAATACATTACCTCCGAAATCGAGGCTTCCGAATTTCTTCCGAGAAATGCGCCCTCGTAGCTTTTACACGAAAGCCTATGGATAAGTACACCATAAGCATCAATGGTCAAACTGTACCATACGCTCGATTGCGCAAGTTTTTCGGCGTCATAATTGACAGGAATCTATCATGGAGCGATCACGTTTCGTACATGAAGAAACGGTTAATAGACATCTGTAATATACTTGAGTGCTTTGCAGGGACGACTTGGGGAATGTCTGCCAGTGCAAAGCTACAGCTGTGCAGGGTACTTTTATTGGTTTCCTGCGGTACAGCTTACCAGCATTGACCATTGCAAGCAAACCAAGCCTACGGACGTTACAGAGTGTTCAGTCCCAGGCACTCCGGATTTGCCTCGGCTCGACAATGCGTCGACAATGGCTACTATAGCAATCGCCGGTGGCCACCTCATCACGGCACATATAGACGTTGAGGTACTCAGGACGCATATAGGGCACATTGCTCGGACACCCTGCCACCGCCTAGCCGCTTCACCAGCAGACTGACCACGTTCGTCATTTTGCCAAACGGTAACCACATATCACGATTCTTTGCCAACATGCTTCACACCCGTCGCCAAGCCTTCGACTCCTCCTTGGTGCCTGACTCAGGCTAACATCAGGCTAACTATACCTGGCATCCAGAAAAAAGCAGATATGTCATCACCTGCTCTTAGACAGCTTGTTCTGCTCTTGTTATACGAGACGTATCAAGGCTTTATACACGTATACACCGACGGCTCTGTTTTAGAGAAGAGTTCAATGGCATCATTTGTTATACCAATAAAAGACATGACAAGAAAATTCAAGACCTCCCACGTTACGACATCAATGGGAGCAGAGCTCACAGCTTTTCGTGCCGCATTGCAATTCATCAGCGATCAACAGCCACAAAAATGGACATTTTCAGTGGCTCAAAGGCGACACTGCAATCCCTTTTATCACCTTTACGACACGGCCGACACAAACAGCTGGTATTCGAGATTGCAAAAAAACACCAATTCATTGAGAAAGGACATGAATGAGCCTTTCAATGGCTTCCAAGTTATTGTGGAATAATTGGCAATGAACGGGTTGATCGAGCTGCCCGTTCTGCCCATACTGAAAGCGATCAAATATCAATTACGCTCTCCAGAACTGACGCTGCATGAAAATTTCATCCATGCACGGTTAAGTCTTTTAGACCGAACTCTCAGTCTTCGGATTCCTCCGGAATTACGCCGACGAGACGCTACTATGCTGTGCAGATTATGGTTGGGCGTCGTATTTACCAATGCGAACGCGTTCCGCATAGGAATGGCTGACACTGCTGGATGTGACCATTGCGGCAGTGACGAAACAACTTGCACATTCTGTGTGAATGCCCACAGTACTGCTCGCAGAGACAGTCACTCTGCAATGCACTAGATGAACTGGACAACCAGACTTTTTCGGAAGAAAGAATCCTGCGCTACCGACAGGACTTTATGTCGCAGAAGAAGGCTGTGAAGGCACTCCTGCAATTCTTGCATTCAACCGGCCTTTCCAAACGACTGTGATCGGAACTCCCTCATTGTGTGCGCATGTGAATTTTTTCCTGATTTATTTTATATCTCTCTATCTCTATCCTCTTTCTGACCCCTTTCCCCACCCCTGTACTGGGTAGCAATTCAATTCTTCCAGGTTAACCTCCCTGTCTCTTCATAATATTCATTTCTCTCTCCCTTTTTCTCTTTGTGTAGTGTGATCTAGAGCTGCCAGTCCTGCTTATAAGAAGCGGGTTTGGGCTCCTCATTCCACCGAGTCGCTTTTCGCGTTCATAGGCTTATTTGAGTTTTTGCAGTATATATAATTACTTAACAAACATGTTCCCCGATAGCATGTTGTTCGCTAGTAGCACGTTTGTCGATGATAATAATTATTCACGTATTTAAGCCAAACATGTGTCGTCGGATTGAAGAATAACGTTAATTATGCACTGGCGAGCCTGCGTTTAGCCGAACAAAAAGTGCTGATACGATGCTAACAAGTAAATACGTGTTTTCGTTCACAGTGGTGCTTATTATCACTGAAAATATTTGTAGAATTTTTTTTCGAATTGCCTTGGCATTTTGTGGGACATTTTTGTAAATATTACTAAAATATTTTTATAGTGTGAAAATGCCTTATTAAGTACCCACTTGATTTGGCTTCCTCACTAAGGTAGCGCCACTTTTTTTCTGTTTTATTTTCCGGTCATTATTTTCTTGTTATCCTGGTAGCATCTGGCGACCCTGGTGTGCACTGGTTGTGCATGCAACAAAAGAGGACTCCTATAGAATTCACTAGGGAGTAAGAGGTGAAATAAGAGAGGTGAGTGTGGAAGGTCATTTATTTCAATAGGAAAGCAGACGACTGTACTAATGGATCACCCATCCACTTGGAGCCAGCAGTTTGTCTTGTGCTACTACTGGCTGCTACGGCAGTTTAGTTTAAGAGCAGCTCTACCGGTGAAGCTCTCTAGGGAGGAATTCTGAGCCGCCACCACGTGTATTCTTTGTTAAGTATTTTTGTCTCTGGACGTTGTTCTGTGCCTTTAGCCAACGTCCTCACTTCATACTACACAATGTCGTTATTCTCTCGTGAAGGTGGCAGCTTGATTGCATTGTTTTCACCTACACATTTCCCCTTCGATCCTTTAAATTATAATAATATATACATTTACTTGTGCCACTTCGTCTATAGAACGACTATGCTCAGCTGAGATAACCCAATCAATTCGTGACGACAACAACCATGTTTCTGTGTGACCTGTATTTTCAACAAAAGAAAAAAACCCAATGGGCCGTGAATCTTGTGCATTGAATAACAAACAAGCGAACAAACAAACAAACAAAAAACTTAGCGCTCACTACGCGACAGGATCTTTAATTTTTCTCACGTTTCGTAATAACATGAAACGTTATTAAACAACGGCATCGTACTTGTATTGATTATTTTTTCAATTTTAATTTTTCCCTTGAACAATGCAGCAGCCTACGGTCGCTTTTGAGAATTCAGACTTTATGACTGCTACATTGATTCAACTACAAATTTAATTCGGAAAGTGACAATGTGACTTTCAGACAATGTTTCTTCGTTTCTTTGTTTCATTTTTGATCTTGTATTAGTGACACGCGATTGAGCCTTCTAGTTAATACTCGACAAGTGAATAATGTGTGCACTGATATATTGAGGTGTTGTAAATAGGGCGTACCCGAATCGCTGGTAACAGACAAACTACCTTGTTGACCTCGCGCGAGCCGCTGCATTGTGAACACTGAACTACCGCAGCCTTTTTGAAGGTTGCTACCATTCTCGTTCCACAGATTGCTGTGCATCACTGAATGTGTTGCATGTTTCGCGACTTGTTTTACAAGTATGCTGAGGAATATCCCTGCACGCCATACATTTTGCTTATCATATAGATACGCGTACCAGCTTTCGCGCGCGTTGATTGCAGCTGACAAAGCGGGCAACTGCATCCCGCGGCCACCACTTGAATACACACATAGAGAAGAAGTATAGCAGTTGTGTTAAACATTATAATATTAGTTTCGTTATATCCCAACCAAAGATGACTGTACAGTCATTCATCTTGCTAGCGATTACATAATATCTCATTAGTCATTCGGTTTATTTTTCGAGACCTTAGTGTATATTTCGTTACGCCTTCATCACACACATAAAATAAAATACATATTATTTAAAACAGGCCACATTACTACATCATTTTCCCCTCACAATGCACTAATACATAAGCATATACACACGACTGCCTAATAATAACTCAAATATTGCTCGCTTTTCAGCGCTATAGTGTATAATGCTAAGCAGGAAAAGTAATTTAGAGTGACGATTGCAATGTGATAAAGTACTTGCTTTTGTTAATTTCCATGTGCACCTACTACCTGACCTTTTCTTTTTTCTAATATTACTGGTGTATAGATAATCAGGGGCATGAATAAGACTGAATAATTGAACCAGAATTATTTAGACTGAATTATTTAAGCACCATATGATTATGAGAGACGCCGTAATGGAGGGCTCCGAAAATTTAGACCACCTGGTGCACCCAAATCTGAGCACGCGGACGAACTGGTATATTGATCGTGCATTGTTTCGGATGTGGAGGCTGCGAATTTACCTGAATTTTCACAATGTTTTCTGGTATTTAGCGATCGTGCTATGTTACGATAGGAGTGCCGTAGTTTTAGCAGTCATCAACTTGCCGCTCAGGCCATTTTTATCTAGAGGCTCGAGGTTTCTTTTGACTGTTCGTGACCTGCGCGCATTGTAAGATTCCAATGCCTATATCATGCTAGCGGTAGTTATAGACCTTTTGTCGCTACTGATAATATCTGCGCTATGAAAAGCCAAGCTCTCAAGCAAATTGATATCAGCGTTATTTATTTGTTGAACAAAATCCCGCGTGTTTAATGGTTGAAGCTGAACTGTTCAACTCGTCAATCTGGGCTGCAACTCAACCAAGCTTAAACGAGTGCCTCACACCATAGACATTTACTGTAACAATTCTGCCATTCCGTATCTTGGAATTACGTTTGCGAAGACAAGTTCAGCTGAAAACGAATCAGAATGGAACCGTGTACGGTAAAAGAAATATACGAAGCTACAGTGAGCGATGACAGGACGTCCGCTTACCGGCATATTGCGTGAAATTGCAGAAAGCAGTTGGAGAAAAACGGGCGCCATCCCTGGCTAAGTTTCAAACCAGGTCGATAAGACACGGCTACGTCAGCCTTGAGTCCTAACACTGTACAGCTTCTTCCGCATTCGGTGGGGTAAAGCATGCAGGATCGCATAATGCATTGGAAGTTTGGAAGAGAAAAAAGCAAGTTCACTGCTTCTGCTTGAACTTGTTCATAATGCTTAACCCGACGTTGCGATGCTGTCGACTGAAGTACTTTAGAAAGTTTTTATTTACTTATTTTTTGTTATTTTATTTTATTTACAGGTTAGCAGGAGGGGCAACAAAACAAAAAATAGAAAGTTGTACATTGTCACATCACAGAATACGACGACTTATAGAGCTCTTAGCCAGCAGTGTTACGGCAGATAAAAAATGAACGTACGCATCAAAATTCTATAAATAATTCACTCGGCCACTTCCAACACGCCGTATTGATACATAATTCAAAACTAAACTGGATAAAAAAAAGCTTCATGTTGTTTTTTGAATATCTTTGGAATAAAAATCTCTTATTGGTAAAGAGTTCCAGTCGGCAATAGTCCTAGAGAAAAAACTATTTTTGGAAGCAGTAGTAGTGGCAAAAACAGTCCCCAGTCAATATTTATGGTTATGTCTTGTTTTCTAGAAGATAGATGTGTCACACAGCTGGGCAAACGTTTTGTATTTTTACTGGAGAGAATTTTGTGTAGAAACGTTAACCGGTTGATGTTCCTTCGAGATTCCAATGTTTGGATGTCATTAAGTTGCATAATTTGTATTGGCTGTCTTTTATATTTGCTAAAAATAATCTGACCGCCCTTCGTTAAACTTTTTTCAAGCAAGACAACATCTTTTTTTTACACTGAGGGTCCTAAACAACCGCAGCGTTTTTAAGCTTTTACCTATTACAAATGTTGTATGCCAATAATCTGGTCTCCTTCGTGGATAATTTCAGTTTTCTTTTAAGAAATCACAGCTTCCTAAGTGCAGCCGTGCACATGCTTGCATTGTGATCTGATCATGTAAGTGTTTTCTTCAAAGTGACTCCTAGGTACTTGTATTTTTCGACATCTTTTAGTGGGTGTTTGCGGAGACAGTAAGTGTAAAGGCTTGGAGCGAGTTTTTTTCTGTTATTCCCAGGACAAGTATTTTGTCACTTTTAAGTTCCATGCCTCAATTTTGGCACCAACCATCTATACTTGTACAGGATTGCTGAAGTAACACGTGGTCATTTACACAACATCTTTCGTTAAAACAACCCAATCGTCTGTGAATAATCGAATAGATACGTCCTTATGTACGACATCAACTAAATAATTAACAAAAAACAAGAATAGTAAGGGGCCTAACACACTTCCTTGCGGCACACCAGAAGAAACACGCAGAAAAGAAGAAGCACAACCTCTGACCTCAACAAATTGACTTCGTTTTTTTTAAATACGCATAAATCCACTTAACGATTACTGAAGGTAGCCCAATATTTTCTAACTTAAACAAAAGTTTTCGATGAGGCACCCTGTCAAAGGCCTTCAAAAATCTAAAAAAACACATCAGTCTGCCCAGGTACATCTAGAACCCATGCGAATTGATGCACTGTAGATACAAGCTGAGTTACCGTATACATATCTTGTGGAAAATTATGTTGTTATAACAACAAAATATTATTTTCAGATAAAAATGGGTTAAAATTATTGGCTAAAACATGCTCTAACATTGTACAGCAACTACAGGGGGTAGAAACAGGACGGAAGTTTGACAAGAATTGGCAGTCACCTTTTTTAAAAATTGACACAACACGAGCTGTACGCCAATCGGCCAGTATCTCACCAATTTTAAGTGATGCTTTAAAAAGAGCAGTAAGTACGCCAGTAATTTGTTCTGCATAGCAACGTAGGAATGAGTTACTAATTTCATTAGGCCCTGGTGACTTCTTAGGATTAACCTTAAGTAACATTTGCAGAACACCCTCACATGTTATGAGAGCCTCATCTGGGTTGATAAGTATCGGGTCACACAGTTCGTAATACTGTGGTTCGGAAAAGACACTTTTAAAGTATTTAATAAAACGAACAGCAATTAGTGCTGGAGCAGTTATCGAGACGTCCTCAACTAATCAACTAGTGTTTTAGAAAATTCCTCACTACTTTGTTGAAGATAGCGCCAAAATTTTTCAGGATACGACTTTAGAAAGTCTGGTAGTGTTTCATGAAAAATTGATGCCTAGCATTACTAACACTCTCTAATAATTTTTCTTTGAGATCGGAAAAATACCGCGTACTAGTCACCTTTTTCCGCAACCTTTCAATTTTTCTTTTGATCTGTATAATCTCACGGTGTACCCATGGGTTAAATAACGCTTGCGTATTCTCTTAAGCGGTACAACGTTTCATGTGCAAAGGTCCACAATACCACGGAACCATTGCCAGGCACTGTCAACATCGCTAACTGATGTGGTGAGATACGTTTCTAAATAATCAATTACTGCATCATCATACGCTTGATTGAAGTCTCTTACTATACTTTCCACTGGCTTTGACACTTATTTACGTTGAATATACATATCCTAAACAAAGGATATCAATTTTGATAAAAAATACCGGTTTCAACTGCAATAGTCGCTGCTGTAAAGAATTTTGTTGTAAATAGTAGATCAAATATGGAACTCCACCTTGTGGGGTGTCTTACCATTTTCTAAAGGACAAGGGAAAACATTATGTCTAAAAGTGTGTCAGCTCAAGAAGTACCATAATTTATATCATTCTCAATTAATTGCTAGAAGGTTAAAATCATCCGTTAAAATAAAATGTTTGCTTCGTAGTCTCAGTAGTTCATCGTAAAAAATCACTCATAAAAGAATCCTGAGCAGTAGGGCATCGATAAACGGCACAGAGAAAAAAAATGACGTACCAAAAAATAAAAGTTTCAAAAGCAGACTGTCTGTCACTGAAAAACGCTAAGTAATAGCTATATCGATGCCATGCTTGATGATGACAGTTACTCCGCCACCACGAGAACCACGATCACATCAATAAACTTGTCAATTAGGTCGCACTATCTCGCTATCGCCAATGGCATCGTGCAACCAAGACTCTGTTAGCACACATACATGGATCGTGTGTAAGATATTTTCCAGCTGTCCAATTTTATTGGTTGTTGGGTGCTTTGAAGCAAAGCCAGCGAAGATTGTGGTGGGGTGCCCTGCAGCACTCTCATGCGGCACTTTCCAACGTACGTTAAGCGAGTTGTCCCAAAAGAAAAAAAGTGTAAACAATGCGAAGCTTATCGTGTATTAGAGCAACCTTGCTACCGCTTTCTCTTTCCGCCTTAGCGCTTGCTTATAGTAGCTTTCTTTTGGGGAGTGTGTCGGAGCAGTAATCGTTTTGAAGATAAATTTTGGTTCCCTTCAACTCTATGTGTTGCATCAAGCGTGCTTGATGCAACACAGCTTACTTTTCGTTTAATCTTGCAAGTAAATGCTAGAACTTTCGAAGTCACTTTACTTCTTCGTAATTAATGACTGTCATGGTACACCACCTACACATTGAGTCTTGAGTGAGTGCGTTTTCATACACTACATGGTTATGTTGAGTTAGCTTTGCATTGTCATCACGTTACTTGGCGTTTCCACCCAGAATTGGCAAAAAAAAACTGAACAAATTACATACGGTGTACTAGCGCAAGTTCAACGGGGGCACAGAGGATAAGAAAAGACGACACTCACTACACTCAGAATTATTTTATTTCAGAGCTTAGCCACGGTGGTCTAGTGGGTAAGGTACTCGCCTGCTGACCCGCAGGTCACGGGATTCAATTCCGGCTGCGGTGGCTGCATTTCCGATGGAGGCGGAAATGTTGTAGGCCCGTGAGCTCAGATTGGAGTGCACGTTAGAAAGCCTCAGATGGTCTAAGTTTCCGGAGTTCTCAAGTGCGGCGTCTCTCAGAACCATATGGTGCTTTTGGGACGTTAAACTCTACATATCAAATCAAATCAATTTTATTTCAGAAGCAGCTCTTCATATATAACGCAAATTCCTAGCGACAGAGAAGAGAACTACGGACATGGAATCATCGCTAAAACAAAAACCTTTTTCAAGCAATAGTATACACGGCAGATAAGCTTAGACACCTTTAGATGATATAACAAAAGACCGCTCTGGGTATCATTGAGAACATTGGAGTGGATTTACACGTGCCTAAAACAGATTTTCGAACAAAAAGAAAGGAAAGCGACCCATATACACACGAACATCAAGCGATAACATACGTCAGTTATGCTTAGCCACCTTTGGATCAAACAAGAAATGACAGCGCTGAAGCATTATCAGACAAAAAAAAATTTGGCGGGAATTTACACGTGCCTGAAATAGAATTTGAAACAACATGAATGACATTGTGACACGTGCAAAAACTAATTTCAATTAAAACCTTTCGAGGAAGCTCGCTTTTCGGTTGCCTAACCATTGTCTTCCGTCATCGGAACCAGCAGACCAGAATAATTGTCGAATTCTCCACAATAATAAAAGAAAAGTTCGCTGCATTAGTCAGTTCCCAGTTTCGTCAAGTAACCGAGAAGACAGCTTCCTCAAATGACTGAATTGAAGTTAGTGATTGCATGTGTGACATCTTTTATTGATATTTGGCAAAAAATGACACAATAAATACACAAAAACACACAATAAATACACAAAAAAGCAAAATTACAATAAAAAAGGACAAAAACAAATCAAAGCCATTATGCCCATTACTACATTCCAAGTGTTAAACTTCTTTGCTACCATTCATACGTTAGACCAAAACTTTAGTATGCTGCTGTAGTATGGGACCCGTATACCAAAAATAACATCGATAAATTGAAAAAGATTCAGAGGAAAGCTGTCAGGTTCATTTTTTTCAAAATTTCGTCGCACGGATTCTCCCTCTGAATTAATGATTGCCAATAACATTCCCAAGCTTCAGTTAAGAAGACAAAAATTTCGTCTCGATTTCCTCTGCTCACTTACTTAACATGAATTGGCTATCGACCCCTCGCTGTATATATCCACCCTGACCACAAAACACACGCGGCACCATAACCCTAGATCGCTAACACCATACCAAGCGCATACCAATACTTACAAATTTTCATTTTTCCCGCGTACCGTGGCTGAATGGAATTCCATTGCTGAGCCATACTTATTAGATACTGTATAGCCCCGTTTTTTGTTAGTGTTGTTAATTGTGTGTTGGATTGACAATGCAATGTCCGCCGTTTCATTTTTTGTCCCTTTTGCTATTTTTGTAATATTGTGCTATTCAAGTGCTCGTCCAGCCAGGACCACAACTGTGGTCTGCAGTATGTATTAAATAAATAAATAAATAAATAAATAAATAAATAAATAATAAATATACATTGTAGGGTATATAACGCATCAATGAGCCTGGTATGTATGGTCATAGCCCAGTTCATATATCAGGATTACATTGCGGATAGAGTCCGTACAGATAGCGGCAAGGTATATTATGAACTAAAGACAGTTCAATAGATTTGAGTCCATTAAAAATTGCTGAGGACGCTCACTGCGTGCCTTTGATTGTCAGAATGTGGCCACGGTCCAAGTATTTTTGTAATCGTGAATGGTCGTCTGTCAAGTCGGTTCAAGCAATCCCTCAGTTCAACACGTTGTTGATTGTATTGCGGACATTGTAAAAGAATACGCTCCTCTAATGTATCGACATGATCGCAGTGGTCGCATAGCGGGGACGTTCGGACGTTCTTCTTTTTATGTGGCCTAAAAAGTGAGGTGTGTATGAAACAACTATAATCGCAGGTGGTGCAATAGCGTGTCGAATGCTCTATCGATCTTTTGATTAGGTGGAAATTGGAGAAACAGATCTGTTTGATGTAAGAGTGACGACTTTGTATTTTTATCGAACCAAGCATCCTTGCATAATTTGTGGCACAGTTCAGAAAGAACCTTCTTGCTCTCTAAGAAATAAACGAGCGCTGGTGTCGAGTGAACTTTTTTGTGTGCTGCAGTGTCTAATTGGTTCGCACTTTTATTTCGTATCGCTCCTACGTGACTTGACATCCACTGAATACATATCTTGTGGCTGTTCAAAAATATGTTGTGGCCATCAGGCACTTGTAAATTCCCGCCAAATTTTTTGTGTCTGATGATGCCCCAGCGCTGTTATTTCTTATTTCATCCAAAAGTGTGTACGCATAACTGACGTATGCTATCCCTTGATGTTCGAGTGTACATGGGCCGCTTTCTTTTCTTTTTGTTTGAAATTCTGTTTTAGGCACGTGTAAATCCACAACAATGTTCTTAATAATACCCAGCTTGGTCTTTTGTTATATCATCTAAAGGTGTCTAAGCTTACCTGCCGTGTATACTATCACTTGAAAAAGGTTTTTTTTTTTTGGCAATGATTCTATGTTCGCACTTCTCTTCTTTGTCGCTAGAGATTTGGGTTATATACGAAGCGCTGCTTCTGAAATAAAATTAGTTGCGAGTGTAGCTAGTGTCGTTTTTTTCTTGTTCTCTGTGTCCCCGTTGAACTTGCGCTACTACACCATATGTTAAAATGATACCTCACCAAATAGTCCAGCTCTTGATCCTACTGAACATATTTTTTCTTTGGGTATTCGTGAGGCTAGTGACTCTGGACATCATTGCGCCTGCTGCCGCAATGAACCGGATGGGAATCTGTACCGCTTGGAACGCCTTGAAAAATCTCGCTACTGTGTTTCAGGGACGTCAGTGCGAACTGCACCACCATTGCCACTGAAAATTTCAGTTACTTGTTTCAATTTTGCGCAGTGAAAGCATGAAACCTTCAGAGCACCTTGTGACACCCTACAATGAGTTCGTTCCACTGCGCAAGACATTGTTTTCTTCCTTTAGAGTGCTGCTTTTTGGGCGAGTCGGAAATTCATACTTGGAAGGGTACAGCTTGTCGACACGGACTAAAGGAAGGCACACCGAAACAGACATGGAAGCGCTTCCATCTGTGTGTTAGTGTGCCTTCCTTTAGAATGTGTCCTCTACTAGCGCTACGCTTCCAAGTGTTCTTCATTTATTTTTTCGCCAACCAATGTCTTTGCTCCGCTCGTGGCTGTTGAGAAGACAATATCGTCATAATCCACTAAAGGCGTTTTGCCAAAACTGACTTCATATACGGCCAAAGCAGTGGGAGCACTCTTCTTGGAGTCTGCCATTCTCCTGACTACGCCCCTGCCCCCGTCTCGCAATCTAACTCGACTGCGAATTCACTCCTCAGCACGTCCCTTTTAAAGACAAACATGCACGAAAGTTAGGTCCATGAGTGACAGTGAGTGCACGTACACGTATCGCGCCACTCTCAGTCTCCGGTCTCGAACGCCCGCTACAGCTTCCGGTTCTTCCCGGACTTCCGCTGCCTTCTGTATATGCTTGGCTGCCCGCTCACAATTGCTTGCTTACACACCGACAGCGACGGGTGGTCGTCACATTATTTGCCATCCTTCTGCAACGCCTTCCACCGTCCCAACGTCTCTGTTTCTCTCATTTTGTTTCATCTTTTTTTCTCACAACTTCTTCGGCCGTCCATTCCTTCCGAGGTCCTTCACATGACGTCTCGCTATGCATGTTTCAGGCCGCGACGCACTGTTTTGCAGTTGGGGCAGCAGCACGAAAGCAGCAATGAAGCCGTAGTCGAGTTTTTCGAACTTTGCCTTCCTTTTTCATTCATCACTCTTCTTTTTTGCATTGGCTCTCTTTGTCACTTGCTCTTAGGTTTCTCATCACATACACACTGGAAGTGGATGGAGGCAGTCTCTGCGTCGGAGGGCCTGAACTTCGTCTCGTCCCCTCCGTGTTTGCGTACACACTAGCTTGCGCCCGAGCAAGGTACTTTTGCTACTAGAGTTTCTACCGACAGTAGCACCAGTTTCGATGCTTGTGCTGGGACCTGCTATTCTTACGAAGGGTCCAGCGCGTTTTTATGTAGCGATAGCTCGCAACGTCCACGCACCGAGGCGCTTTGCCTGTCTGTGTACATATGCAAGCAGCTCCTCACTTAGGCGCCCGTGCAGTGTAAGTCTTGTTTGTCCTGCTTGCGTCCAGCATCGCGCGCATCGCTCTTGTTCTTAGAACTTTCCACTTAGAACGGTGAAAGGGAAGACGTCTTGGATATGTTAATCCATATTGCCTATGTCAGATACGTCAATACGTGCATTAGGACCCTTGTCCTCAAAATAAATACTCAAGTTTCCATCTAAAAGCGGAGTTTAGTGCATGCCGAAACAAATAGTGGTAATCAGGACAAATTGTGGCCGGTAATCTAAACAGCATTTAAAACTAATTTCAGCGTTCATCGTCAATACCTATTTTTTGCCTTTACGTGGATTTTATTGGTCCCTTGCACATATCCGAGTACTTTTGAATGCTGTGGGGCTTAAAATTGCAGTATCTGGCACGTGAAGATGTGTTTTCCCAACCCCATTGACGCAGATACATTATTCCAACTTCTAAACAATACTTCAAACTTGAAAGTTCCGGCTTGATTTGAAGCTATAAAACCCTGCAGTTAAAACAGAAAGATGTTTCTGGAGCGATCTCCGTAGTCGCCATGTTTAGATCTAAAGCGATCAGCTAACTTAGCTTTGGTTTTGTCTTTTACTCCTTTCTCTTTATGTCACCCCTATATATTGATTGAAAAATACATACCATGTAAAGGTTAGCGCAGCGTAATTGTACCTTTACTAATGCTTGTTAGCGCATGTGTAAAGCTTCAAATCCTTCTTGATCAAATTAAATTATTATGTTGTTTTTTCTGGAGAGTAAACGAAAGGGGTAGGCACAGAAGTGCTGCTGCACTACCTAGCTTGACCAGGTGACTGCCCCATTTCTGAATAACAGCGATACACTGCTTGAAAAAAGTAGTGCTACTTACTATGGGATAGCAAGTGCATGCCACAATAATTTATGCCTATAAAGTAACTGTAAGTAGTAACTGCCAAATTAGTATACCTTTACTACTCTGACAAGCTGAAAGAACAAAAAAGTGAGACTGCATGGTATTGTTTGTTCATGTAACCTGTTAAATGTGCACTACAATGACATCAACATGAACCCATGCTAAACATTGAAGCGTGATCGTACCATAGACGAAATCACACACGCATAGGCACGCGCAGAATATGAAGGCTTCTACGCGACACACATTTTCACAACCAAACCCCCGATAGGTATGTATAGCCTTACCTAGGGATAGCATGTATGTTTACAGGCGCATGACCTGTTAGAGGTCGTGCACCTGTAAATATATACGTTTACAGGTGCATGAGCTGACTATTATATGATACGTAAATGGAAAGCGAAAATGCTGTTAACCCATATGTGGTCAGATCGGGGTTCATGTCAACGAACCCCAGTGTGTCAAAATTTCCGGACACCTCCAAGAATGCGTCTCTCATAATTATATAGTGGTTCCACACTTTTCATTATTATTATTATTATTATTATTATTATTATTATTATTATTATTATTATTATTTACCTAAATGGTTGTTTCAGACCAAGATATTTACCCTATTTGAATATATGCGTCTCATGACGTAGAAAAAACTGCAATTCTAACCAAATTGAGAAAATCAAACTTTGGCCACAGTACACGTAACATTGTCGATTGATGTATAGTTTACTAATTACCCACGTACGGAACTAGTAACTTCTACAAACTATGACGCGCTAAGTAGCAGCGACAATATTTACTATTTCTATAAAACAAACAGTTACCAAAGGCCGTAAACGTACCTAAGGTGCAATAAATGCGGCAGTTACTACAATTCCTAATACTTTTTTTAAAGAGTTTACTGCATGACTAACGTCCACTCATTAGCTTTCTTTGTCTGCAGGGTGGTAAAGCGGTTAGTTCATACTGACGTGTTATTACAAAATAATAGGAATAGCAAAGTTTCACTGCCAACTTTTTATTGAGCTACTTGAGTTCGCGCTGTCTAATCAAGCTCGTGCTAACCCTTCACTGCACTCGCAGCGAATGCATGACCGCGGTGGCATGGAGTGGATGGCATCGCAAATGCAACCATAACAAAGACGCACTTGAAGCAGGACCATGCTCCTTATATTGTTAACTGTTTCGCGACGCATGCTAGCTGACTTGTGTTCCTTCTGGTCTGACGTACCATCTACGAAAATACACGAGGCCCGTGGGTCTTCGGGGCCCGTCATTGTGAGCACTGTTTTCTCAACGAGGACCAGCGCCTCTTGACTGAACGGGGCCCAGTGAATTGCACCGAAGCCTTTCCTTCACCATCAGCACTCGTTTGCAGCAGCGCCACCGTGACCACTTGTCTATATGCGCTCTAAATGTTTGCTTCGCTCTCAGCGTGGCCTGTCCTCTCGGTCACTTCGACATTCATGGCGACAATGTCCTAGCTCCGAGTACCAGCCGTGTTGATTGTTTTTTCTGAGACTTTTTATCTCTCCTTAGGGCTGGGACGACAACGCAGACCCTCGAACACGTTGGCTGCCTGCCATTGTCATATTCTTGTTACTTGCGCCTGTGTTCACATCCCATGACGCCATCAGTGGCGTTTTTCATTTACAGCAGATGGCGCGGCCTAGAGTCATCGTAAAGTTTACAACGATTGCCTGTTCGTGAAGTGAGGCACTACTTTTTTACTTTACTCCTTTCTATACTCGCAGTTCTCATCATGAAACTACAGGGTGATTTCACGAGAGTTCGACACGGGTCCAAAAGTTGATATTTTAGATTTCATTGAGTATTTTATATTTAGTGCACCTCTCACCACGTAGCCCGAAAGTCAACTTCGTTTTATGATTAACGGCATAACTTACGAGAGAAAATATCAAACTTCACCAACACGGAGGCACCAATTTCGTCACCTGTCATTTTCGAAAATTGCAGATGCTGTAAAAAGACAAACATTTTTTTTTTCAGGGAAGATATTTTTTACCTGAAATGCATGTCTAAGGAAGAATGAATTCATACGGTTTCAAGTTTGTAGACCTTCAGAAAATAGCTTTTAAAAATGTCTAATTTTGCGACAGTTTAAAATAAGTTACGTATCCTCCAGCTTTTTTTTGTCTGAAAGTAATGCAAGCAGCGTTTTCAAACTTGACAAGTTTTAAGGATATAGTATGTTCATTAGGTACATAAATTACTGCTGCCGTAGGGCAAACGTAAATTTTTATATATTGCCTCAAAGTTCTCATATTGGCAAAAGTGTACTCCACTGAAATATGAATAATAAAAAAAACCATTTTCGATTTTTCTTAAAATCTCGTAAATAGACAACCGAAGGCCATCATACAGTTATATAGAAAAACATGTTGCATTATTTTGTTTTTAGCGACAATATTCGTGGTACAAATCAGAGGTTTTCGAGAAGGTGCTGATAAGTTGAGAAATCTAGAAATCGGAACGGAAAAGCGGCAATGAGCTTCAAACGCGAGCAAACGTGACCGCATTTGGTAAAGAAAGGCTGTTTATCACTGTGACAAATACGTACCATTGAAGGCGCATTTATGCTCCTGATAACAGAGCTCTAATGGAGGAAATCTTCGACACTGTAACTTAGTTGCAAAACATCTGTCTATATTTGCAGATAAACTCAAACATGAAAATGTTCCAACGCAAGTGTTGGGTCTCGCTTGAAAAAGCATATGCGCTTGAATTACCCTCAGTGGTATTTTGGTGGTGACTGCGTGAAACAAGAGATGCGCTCAAAATGGCTGCATCTTTTGCAGATCACATTTAGCAGTAAGTGGCGCTAACAAAACACAACCACGATCAGTGCCGTAGGGCAAATTTACATTTGCCCTACGGCAGCAATAATTTATTACCTAATGAACACACTATATCCTTAAAAAGTGACAAGTTTGAAAACGCTGCTTGCATTACTTTCGGAGGAAAAAAAAATGAGGAATACGTAACCTATTTCAAACTGTCGCAAAATTAGACATTTTAAAAAGCTATTTGCTTAAGGCCTACAAGTTTGAAATCGTATGAATTCATTCTTTATTAGACAAGCATTTTAGGTAAAAAATATCTTCCTTGAAACAAAAATATTTGTCTTTTTATGGCATCTGCAATTTTCGAAAATGACAGGTGAGGAAATTGGTGCCTCCGTGTTGGTGAAGTTTGATATTTTTTTTCTCGTAAGTTATGCCGTTAATCATAAAACGAAGTTGACTTTCGGGCTACTTGGTGAGAGGTGCACGAAATATAAAATACTCAATAAAATCTAAAATATCAACTTTTGAACCCGCGTCGATCTCTCGTGGAATCACCCTGTAGTTACCTTTGTTTTTTCTTCACAGGAAAAATCTGATAACAGTATTAAAAACTTCTGGCTGTAAGGTCGTTCGTAGAAAGAGGATGGGGGCGAGTGTGTCGTCTTCGCCTTCCCAATAGCGCGGCTTCCAAGAAGCCAGCTCCCGGGTGGCGAAGGTCAGTGCGCAGCGACGCGCCTACAAGGTGAACTGCATTCCGGAAGTGGCTCACTTTTAGGTGTGATGGAATTCATTTTTCTTTAAATGTATTTCTTACGCATCCTGATGTTTCGATACGGCATATACTTGCAATGATGCTATCTTCCGAAGCCGGCCTAATCAAGACTGGTAGGTACGAGTTGTTAATGGCTTCTGTAACATATTATCACAGAGCTCACATCATTGCCCAGTGGTATATGATAGCGACTTTCATCCCATAAAGTACCGTAACTTCACGCAATCTTTCAAGCGCAGTCACATGAATGACGTCAATCCCTAGGTTGTTCTTGCCGCTATTCACTCTGAGTTCTCTTACTTCGTTCACCACCTGTGCCTCTAGCTGTACAGACAGGGCTCTGCGGTTGAGGCGTCTCATGTTGTTACTAGCGAGAACTAGCCTGAAGATGATGGTTATTACCTCGGTATTTCGCGAATACCGCATGGTAGGCTTACTCGAATCAGGTGACGCTCTCAGCAATCGTCTCTTTCCCTTGTGGCTCTTCAAAAGTTCGAAGGCATTGTCCCCTGAATCTCCACTGCTGACGTAGCCAGGTACAGTGTCATTGCTCTCAGTGCCGCTCTCGGAGCTGTAGCTCTACCTGGAAGCAACACCCGGAATCTTAACAGTGTCCAGCAGTCTTGCGTAGGTCTCTACCTCCATCGCACATCAGCAGGAGACCGCGTTTGACAGGCGAAATTAAAATTATTCACAAAGAAACCTTGGAACTCAAACATTCGGCATTCTACCACACTGGTGCTTTTTGTCGTCGTCCGCCCTATATATACCAATTTCATGACGTCACTCAATCATCTCACAATGTCTTCTATTGTTTTTTCTTACTTTTGTGGCCGTCACTCTTTTACCCTAGAAGTTCAGTGAGTGTATCGGCTGCACATTGGCATAAATGTTTGTACCTTTGCACAAATCCTGTTTTCAGTTGTCATATAAAGAGACAGTGATGTCTTGTCTTTTTTTCCATTTTTAACGCTCATTTTTCTGGGCTCTTCTAAGAAGGAGCAAAAATTAGTTTGGATGCCACTACGACATCAGCGTGCGTGAAGCCCCCCCCCCCCCACTCCGTAAGATAATCTTAAAATCATTAGAAGAGCTGCTTCTTACTACTATTGTGTAAGATTTATGCTGAACACAGCCTAGAGGGCTCCACACTGATTTCCTCTTGTAGTGAATTTCGTACTTTTCCGAGTACTGATATATTCAATTTGCCGCACTCATGTCAGCAGGTCATATTATAAGTAACTTAGCTCAACTTGAAATTCGCTTGAAACACTAACATACTACGAGTTGCCAACTTACAGAAGAACAAAATTTAGTTTTAGTATGATATGTTACCAAAACAGTTCCAGGGTAAGAGATGGACCCCTATCATTAGATAACCATGTAGAAATGCAGTTTTCTGGTGCAATAAAGGGATATACGCATGAATTGATCTTCTGAAGATGCGTTACTACACCAGGTAGGCCGGCAATGTGACAGTGGTTCTTTAGTTGTACGAGCAAACGTAATTATATAGTACATCCATCTTACGGTTTCGAAAGAAAAACAACAACAAACCAAAATGAATATTGAAAGGAACTCTGCCGTGTGTATGCCGTATCTCAAGTATGTTTCATGTCCTGCATTGACAAAAATTATCGGAGGTTTCTGATGCACAAACCGTGTTATGATTATGAGGGACGCCGCAGTGGAGGCCTCCCGAAATTTCGACGATCTGGTGTGTTTTATTGCGCACTGACATCGTGCCGTGCATAGACGTCTACTATTTCTCCCACACCGAAATGCAAACTCCACGGCAGGGATCGAACTCACGACCTTCGAGTCAGCAGACGAGCACCATGGCATCTGATCCACCTCAGCGAATTTGATTACCTTCACCTGAAAAAAACGTCGACCAGATCTCGCTGCTGTATCTTTCTTTCTGAGGAATCGGAAGCACGGCGCGTGGTTTTATTGCATTCGTAGCTCTCTCTCCTCTACCACAGAAAGTCGTCCTCGAGAATACATACGGGCGTTCCCAGTATAGGGGCGGTATAAAGCGCCATAAGCATCGCTTCAAGTTTAGGCTAGACATAAAATTCTGGAGGAGAAGGAACGCAAGAACCCGCGGCGAGCTCCGTGAATAACGATGCAGAGTTTGCAGCGCTTCTATCTTGTATAATGACCCTCCAACCTGCGTGGTGACAACGGTGGAAAGTTGGCACCTTCGCACAGTCTCTAATTAGGAGGGAAGGCTTATAGTAATTACCACTAAGGCCAGATCCATGAACACAACCCGTGGAGTATTATCTGATGCTGATTTGCAAGGCTTGACTGAAGAGGAACTTCTGGAGGGGTGGAAGAGTGAAAATGTGACCAATGTACAAAGGATCACCATTAGAAGAGACAACAAGGTAACACCAACAAAACACCTAATACTCACGTTCGCTTCCAGTAATCTGCCAGAACGTATTCAAACAGGGTACACTAAGACGTCGATCAGACCATACATACCTAACCCACGTCGTTGTTTTAAATGCCAGAAGTATGGCCACGGCTCACAAAGCTGTCGTGATCACCAAACTTGTGCACAATGTGGAGTGTCAGGCCACAATTCTGACAATTGCGAAGAACCATCACACTGTGTGAACTGTGGCGGAAATCATGCCGCATACTCACGGTCTTGCTCATTTTGAAAAAAAAGAAAAGGAAATCATCACATTGAAAATTAAAGAAAATATCACATTCAAGGAAGCAAGACGAAGAGTGTCGCCATTTTATGGCGCTACATATGCTGATGCGGCGCGTCAGGGGGCAACGCCGCACTAGCCCTCGCCACTCCTTCGGCCAGCGTAGAGCGAGCCGACGGCTGTGGCACCTGCCCCCAAGGCGGCAGTAGTTCAGTCTACTCCGCCTCCTAGCGAATTGAGGCCGGAGACTCCAGGGTCCTCTGGTCTCAAGGCCTACCCTCACCAGGGGAGGCCTAAAATCCGAACCACCAGCTTGCATGTGCGGGCACCCAGTGCCTCTGAGGAGGCAATGGATACAACGGTACCCTTGGTACCAAAAGAGCGGCGCGCCTCCTTGGAGCGCGCCAAGAAAAATAAAAAACCAATAACTGGGCCGGACGACCGTCCTGCCACCTGAATTATCGAGATCACTCCAACACAGGATACTCTTTGTACACACAGCAGCATCTCTCTTGTTTAAATATGCAGACAGAAATATTACAGTGGAACATGCGAGGCCTTCTTCGAAACCTCGATGACTTACAAGAACTGCTCCATGAACACAATACAAGAGAGCTGTGTGTACAAGAGACACACTTAAAACGAACTAACACAAACTTTTTACGTAACTACATAATCTTCCGAAAGGATAGAGATGATGCAATGCTACCATCCGGTGGTGTAGCGGTTATAGTAAGACAAGGTATAGCATGCACACAATTACCCCTCCAAACTTCCCTCGAGGCGGTGGCTGTCTGAGCAGTTATTCTAAACAAACTTGTCACTGTCTGCTCTTTGTACATACCTCCGCACCACCGTCTCGAAAAACTTCAATTCCAGTCTTTAATAGACGAACTACCTGAACCTTATCTTGTCCTTGGGAACCTGAACGCACATAATGGTCTGTGGGGTGACTCTCGCTGTGATGCATGAGGTCGTCTCATTGAACAATTCCTCATTTCATCGGGTGCTTGTCTGCTGAATAGGAAAGAGCAACATACTATAACCTTGCCAATAAAACTTACTCTTCCATAGACCTCAGTATCGCATCTCCTTCACTTGTACCATTACTTCAGTGGAAAGTCATAAATAATCCATACGGAAGTGACCATTTCTCTTTAGTTTTGAGTACACCAATAATAAATGAATGTCCTCCACATGTTCCCAAACGGTTGGTAAACAAAGCCAACTGGGAACAATTTCAAAAGCTTACTCACCTGAATTGGACTGACATATGCGGCTTAGGCATAGATGAAGCTGTGCGGTACATCACGGCTTTTCTTACTGACGCAGCAACAAAGTGCATTCCACAAACATCTGGACTGCCCGGCAAACGACACGTTCCGTGGAGGAACACTGAGTGTCAGAATGCGCGAAAGGAACAGAACAGGGCATGGAGGTTGCTGCGGTATTCGTCGACAGCGCAAAACCTTGAGAGCTTTGACAAAATAAAATCTCGAGGCAGGAGAACGCGTCGCCAGGCCAGAAAAGAAAGCTGGCACAAGTTTTTATCAGGAAAAAATTCATATACACAAGAGGATAAAGTCTGGAACATGGTGCGTAGGGTAGCAGGAAGACAAGTACACTCACTCCCACTCGTAAACACACAGGGTGATAGCCTAGAAGATCAAGCGAACTTCCTCGGTGCACACTACGAGCAGGTGTCTAGCTCGTCACACTACACTGAAGCTTTCCAAAGACACAAAGCAAAGATAGAAAAGCAGAAACTAGAATCCAAGTGCACAAATTACGAGGAATACAACCAACCTTTCAACTTAGCTGAGCTACAAACATCACTAAACTCTTGCAATAATTCCGCTCCAGGCTACGACCGTGTCACATATAAAATGTTGAAAAACCTGCCGCTCAAAACGCGAAAAACTACTGTCTCTATAAAATGCTATCTGGATTTCAGGCACCATCCCTGCTTCCTGGAAAGAGGCTATTGTTATCCCTATTTTGAAACAGGGCAAGGACCCTTCCTCAGTTTCAAGTTATAGGCCTATTGCAATAACCAGCTGCCTTTGTAAAGTTTTTGAAAAAAAATGGTAAACCGCCGACTTTTACATTTCCTTGAAACACACAATCTGCTCGACCAATTTCAGTGTGGGTTTCGGGAAGGTAGATCACCCACCGACGATCTGGTGCGTATCGAGGCACAGATCCGAGACGCTTTCGTCCACAAACATTACTTTCTCTCAGTGTTTCTCGATATCGAGAAGGCCTACGACACAACATGGCGTTTTGGCATATTAATAGACTTGTCTCACCTGGCTGTGCGCGGTAGAATGCTTTCCATAATCGAGAGTTACTTGTCCAATCGGAAATTCCGTGTCCGTGTGGGCAGTATTCTCTCGCAAACATTTGTGCAAGAAACGGGAGTACCGCAAGGTGGTGTACTTAGTTGTACACTTTTTATTATTAAAATGAATTCCTTGCACCTGTCCATCCCCCGGAACATGTTTTATTCCACATATGTCGATGACGTCCAGCTTGGCATAAGTCATGCAACCTAACAATGTGTGAGCGGCAGGTTCAGTTAGGTTTAAACAAGGTCTCCAAATGGGCAGAGGAAAACGGATTCCGGCTGAACCCAGGAAAAGGCACGTGTGTCTTGTTCTCCCGAAAGAGAGGCATGCACTCAGAACCCGACATTGAACTGAAAGGCCAACGTCTGTCTGTGAATGCGGAGCATAAATTCCTAGGCTTAATCTTGGACAACAAGTTGACCTTCGTACCACACATAAGTATTTAAAAACAAAATGTTTAAAAGCCATGAATGTTATAAAAGTGTTGTCACGTACTACGTGGGGTCGTGACTGGAAATGCCTCATGAACCTGTATAGAAGCCTCATTCCCACCCGCTTAGATTATGGGGCCATTGTTTATCAGTCTGCGACTCAAAGCGCTTTGAAGATGCTGGATCCCTTGCACCATTTAGGCATCCGCCTTTCTACGGGTGCTTTTCGCACCAGCCCCGTAGAAAGCCTTTACGTTGAGTCAAATTAGTGGTCGCTTCATCTGCAAAGAACTTACATGTCTTTTGTATATTTTCTTAAGGTGAAAGCAGACAAGAGGCACACCTCATACTCTACTATTAATGATTTGTCGAGCTCCATTCTGTTTTAAAACAGGCCTTCAATGAGGCAGCCCTTTTCAGTTCGCCTGAAGGGTCTAGCTGAGGACACTGGTGTCACTCGAACACAGTTTAATGGCCCGTGTAGCATACCTTCCACCGTGGCAGTGGCAGACTATAGATGGCGATGTGTCTTTCCTAGAAATTACTAAACATGCGCCCATTGCCCATATTGGAACATAATTCCTGGAACTTCAACACAAATACACACGTCCTGAGTTCTTTACAGATGCCTCTAAGTCTAACTCCTCTGTGTCCTACGCTGCTGTTGGCCCTTCCTTTTCGGATGCTGGCCCTCTACATCCAGGCACAAGTATCTTCACAGCGGAAGCTTACGTGATACTTGTGGCAGCTAAACACATCAAAAAATTACAAATACAAAAAGAAGTAATTTTTACAGACTCCCTCAGTGTGGTAACGGCTCTGCACAGTCTTAAAAAACAAAAAAACCCTGTCCTCGTTTCACTTTACTCCATTTTATGCACACTCTACACACTCAACCAACATGTTGTAGTGTGCTGGGTGCCAGGGCACCGTGAGATTCAAGGCAACGTGAGGGCGGATCAGCTCGCTGCATCCGTCCACAAAAGCACTGCCTTTACACCCATATCAATCCTGGCCCTTGATCTTCAGCCTTCTCTCAAACGAAACCTCAGGGTATACTGGCAGAGCAAGTGGGATACACACACACAAAACAAACTACACGTTATTAAGCAACACCTTGGTCATTGGCTGCCCGTATCGAAATCGCGTCATACAGAGGTAATACTAACGAGACTCAGGATAGGACACACATACAGGACCCACACATATCTTTTGTCTGGTGGCGATCCACCATTTTGTGACAGATGTGGTGAAGCATTGACAGTCCTTCACACGTTTATCCAGTGCAAACACTTAGAAACTCTAAGAAAACGACATTTTCCATTACCCTACTGACAACATATACCTTTACATCCTGCAATGTTCATCGGTAGGGAACCGCTTTTTAGTCATAAATGATTGTTAGTGTTTTTAAAAGAAATTCATAATTTTTATATCATATACCCGGGCATTCCGGTGCACGATTTCTCTAGAGAGGTTTTTGCTGCGGAGGTTACACAAGAAAGCACTTGCCTCACGGCCCTTGGACGTAAGGGTATCAACGAGTGAGGCACTTGTGCTAATGCCATACATATCCACCATCGTCTTTATTATCACCAACTTTTTTCATCTATTCATACCACACACATCTTTCACGGCATGGTCATCATTTTATTACTTGTATGTTCTTACCCGCCTTATCGCGAGGAATTTTATGGCCCTTATACAGCCGCTTATCACAATCATTGTCCATATTTTTAGTAAGATTAACTGGCGCTCTTTGGCCGTGAAATGGCCCTTGCGCCAAAAAACACCATATATCATCATCATCACCATTAAGGCGTCACGTTAGTTTAGTAGCGTAGATTCTTTCCTTCTGTCTAAACGTAAGCGGATGGTGCTTTAATTCGTAACATTATTCTGCACCAGATTTCAGGAACAGATCTCATGACATGCGCGTTGCACGAGAATACTCGACGCAACATTGACGCGCATTGCTGACTTTTGCAGATACTTGGTATGGTATTTTTCAATTTTATACAGCATTACTTAATGACTTATACGGTGTTTGTGTGGAGCCCAAAGCAATATGTAGAGTCAATGTTACTACTGTTTTAGCACAAGTATTATTGCTTAGATATGTAATAAAGTTATTACCGATACAGAGTATTATTCCTGCCAAAGTTATAGGCACAGGCGTGGCCACTCTTAAAGGTAAGACGGGGCGGGTAGCTGCGCTCCACGGATCGCCACGATGGGCACAATGAGAAATCATTTCCAAAGGTGGAGTTTACTTTTTGTTGTCTGCAGCGGTTGGTACCGAATCTCCGGGAGCTGCGATACATACGATTGCACGCTCTATTTTATCAGAGCGCCTGCGGCGAAGTAAGGGAACCGTAGCACAAGACTCGCAGCTAATACGCCTCTGGCACTGATTGCGATTGCGCCAAAAACTTCGCGCGACACCGGCTTCGTGGTCTGAGGAGCGCGGCCACACGCGCCGTGTTACCTCTAACTGTGGTCGCGCCTGTACGTGAATTCAATGTAGGAGATTGTAAAAGGCCGCGACAACTAAGGCACGATGTCGGGGTGGTGAAATGAGGATTACGTATCGACGATGGGGACCAAACATGGAAAGTGTGAAGATAATAGTTCGACACGGATAAAAGTTTGATTTCAGTACACTGGTACATGCTGTATTCCAGTGCCTGCAACGTGAAAACAAACTCCACCCAGGTAGCAGGCAGACGTCAGCACTGAAAGGTAAGTCGTAGAAGCAAGAAAAGATCAATTCCGTCGCTGGTAAATTAAACCAACCGCTATCCCCGGAATAAGCTGACAGTAGTCGAAGCCCTAAGGTCAGACATACTTCGTTGTTATTTCTGCCACTTTCTGAATTACGTACCTGTGACTGTGGTAGTCGCAACTTCTAGCTCTTCATTAAAATGAGTTCAATAAATAATTACGCTCACCTGTCAAATATCCAAATAGTCCCCAACTTTCTCCTTCTTTCCGTTCTCCTCTCTCACCCTCTGAAGGCCGGCGTTTAGGTGTCAGTCACTCAAGTCAGACATAGAAACACCACGAAAATCTGTTTTCCTTTCCCTTTTGATTTTGCATCTGTTTGCTTGAATTAGCAACCACTCACTACTACTATTAATCACCATTCCGAAGAGTTGGAACAGAACCGACAGTTTGAGTAATTAATTGCTGCCATACTTTTTCAACAGTCACGTCGTGTTGGTTCTTAATGAAGATTTGCGTGGTGAAGACTCAGGTTGCATCAATGAAATTGTCGTCGTTCACAGAAAACATCGCAAGTGCTGTATAAAGATGCAGCAATAATACACTAATTCAATGATTGTAGCAGCGCGATGCGTTCTTGATATCATGTTGATCGCATGCTAACAGCATTCTTATGTCTCAATTGCTCAAGTATAATCAATTATAATGGGAAGTAATTTGAAGCATCCCACGTATGAATTGCCCCGCCACGGTGGTCTAGTGGCTAAGGTACTCGGCTACTGACCCGCAGGTCGCGCGATCGAATCTCGGCTGCGACGGCTGCCTTTTCGATGAAGGCGAAATGTTGTAGGCCCGTGTGCTCAGATTCGGGTGCACGTTAAAGAACTCCAGGTGGGCGAAATTCTGGAGCACTCCACTACGGCGTCTCTCATAATCATATGGTGGTTTTGGGACGTTAAACCCCACATATCAATCAATCAATCAATCAGTCAATCAATCAATCAAGCAATCAATCAAACTCACGTATGAACTTCTTGAAGATGCGCCTATATGAATGCAGCTGCTGCGTACCTCATTGTCGCCACCATTAACTAATATCTGATGGTTAAGAATAATTGTCACATGAATGCGCTGTGTGCTGTCATGAAACCAGGAATGTTCATATTCATTCGACAAAATCTTGTGTGACGTCCTAAAGAGTGGATCTAAGGGGCGCTAGATCGCACAAACCTGTTTCAGTACAATCTATTCTTTCCACACATTCTGCCCACTCCGATTCCTCGATTACTGCTAACACCTTATAGCGGGCGGTGCGTTGATTAGCATTGTCTCTTAAGGAAACAAGCCGAAGATTGAAAAAAACGACTCGTCCGCCTTCAAGTTGACGTCACAACCGCGACGAGGGAAACGCCCTAAAATGGCGTGGTCCGGATTGGCAGCGGGACATCACAGTGCTACGAGCCACACCCTAAGCTTAATCGGCTACATTGCCCTCAGACAACGTCCCGCGTCATGGGCGCGGAACAACCCCACTAATATTTGCAGAATCCAGTCACAGAGACGAACGAGACACAGCCCCGACGTACTATCCAAAGAGGGGCATACGAGGTCGTTCTCCGCTCTGTCTAGGAACCATTCTTTCGAGACTCGTGTAAGATCTGCTTCTCGTGCGCGACGAGAAAGTTTTGTTCACGCCCAGTGCTCAATTCCCGCTACTGCGACGAATGACAGCCGAGGATGCCAAGACATTGATTGTCATTGCTATAAGGGTAACGATGCCAGAGAAGCGGTGATGAGAAACCGCCGTGCGTAGGAGGTCACGCTGTCATGAACTATATACGGACACAACCGATCAGGTCAACGTTCTATCGTCAAAGCCCGGCCATGCGTGCCTCATACGCCCAGTCGTGCGTGTAGTCATCTGGGTGATGTGAATGTGCGGGGAGCGTGAATGTTTGGCGCCCATCCTGCATATAGGAAGTATTTTTCCCCGTAGTTCTTCCTCTTTATACTCCGGTGAAGAGTAACCTTTTCATCTGACGAAGTACAACCAATATGAATATTAAAACGCCTTAATGTTTCAAAACACGTACATATGTGAGACTCGGAAGGGGTGATGGCGTTAAGACATGAGCGTTACAGTTGCCTTTATTCACCGAACATTTGGCGAAGACCTCATTTATTGAGCAAGCGTGATACGTCCGAGAAAGCATTCAATGCTAGATCAGACCAATATCGTTTGTAAGGTAACTGAACAGTCTGTGGCGCGTGAGACATGTTATTACCCTCGTTCCCAAATATACTCCCCTTACAGACGTAATATACCTCGACTTTTCGAAAGCTTTCGACCGTGTTACCCACCGCCATATAATAAGTAAACTTTCTTGTCTCAGTATAGACCCCTTAGCCCTATATTGGATTAAAAATTTTCTGACCGGTCGTGTTCAATATACTGTTGTCGCGAATAATGAATCAACCCGTGTTGATGTAGTTTCCGGTGTACCGCAAGGTTCCGTTCTTGGGCCTCTTTTGTTTATAGTTTTTATTAATGATATTCCAGACGAAATTTCATCCACCATCCGCCTTTTCGCAGACGATTGTGTGCTTTACCGTCGCATCTTATGTTGCACAGGCCAAATTACACTCCAAAATGACTTGTCTAACATACATAATTGGTGTTCAGGGTGGCTAATGCAGCTTAATACACAAAACTGTAAATTCATGCAAGTTTCGCGCAACTAACTTTTCCTTCCTGTATTCTGTAAACTTCCAACCCTTAACCCAGGTCGAGTCCTATCGTTATCTTGGCGTCATAATAACAAGTAAACTAACATGGTCCGAACACATAGAACAACTACAGGTTATCCCGCTCAATTCAATCCGAGCGCCAGCCAAATTAATCTAGGCGCAAGTCAATTTAATCCAGCCGCCACTCAAATTAATCCAGGTGCCATTCATTTTAATCCAAGTGCCACTGAAATAATCCAACCGCCAGCCGATTTAATCCGGACGCCAGCGAATTTATTCCAGATGACATTGAGACTTCAAAACGACCCAGAATTTTTGGGAATGCGTGGAGTGAATAACTTTGGAGTGAATAGCTTTGGAGTGAATGTAACAGGGAAACACCATGAATGAGTCACTAGTGACACAATGTGACTCGCGCGACTTTATCACGTCTATCACCCGCGTGAGCACTATTCACACCTTCGACATGCATATCACAGGAAATGCCGTCCACACAGTAATAACTTGATACTTATTAACCAGGCGAATGATCTCATCACGAGTGACTTAGGTGACGTCCTCACGCATATCACCCACGCACGCACTGTCTTGACCTTCCGTCATGCATATCAAATGAAACGTCTTTGAAAGTGCAGGAGCTTGATACCTAAAACTCGGACCATCCACCGGATCACCAGTGAAGCAGGGGACGTTATCACCCGCGCACGTAATTTACTAGCCTACCGACATGCATACCAAACAAAACGTCTTTGAGAGAGCAATAACGTGTTACCTATAACTCGGCCAACTGACTTGATTACTAGTGATTTAGGTGAAGTCATCACGCCTATCACCCACGCTCGCAATGTCTAACCTGTTATCATGTATACCAAACGAAACGTCTTCGAGAGAGTAATAACTTGAACGCTGTCCCTAGGTCTAGTGACGTCATCACTAGTGACTAGCGTGAAGTCTACTCGCCTAAGACTCACGCAAGCGCTATTTAATGTACCTCCATGCATATCAATCAAAACGTATTTGAGAGGGTATTAACTTGAACGCTGTCACTGGGCCTAGTGACGTGATCACTAGTGACTGGTGCGACGTCAACATGCCTATCACACACACACGCAGTGTCCAAACCTGTCTTCATACATATCAAACGAAACGTCTTTGAGAGAGTAATAACTTGAACTCTGTTACTAGGCCCAGTGACGTAATCACTAGTGACTTGCGTAACGTCATCTCAGCAAAAAATCACGCAAGCACTCTATAATGTGCCTTCCGGCACATCAAACTAAAAGTCTTTGAAAGGGTAATAACTTGAACGATGTTATTAGGCCTAGTGACGTCATCACTAGTGACTCACGTGACGTCATTACGCCTATCACACATGCACGTGGTGTCCTAACCTGTCTTCATGCATATCAAACGAAACGTCTTTGAGAGAGTAATAACTTGAACGCTGTCATTAGGCCTAGTGACGTCATCACTAGTAACTCACGTGACGTCATAACACCTATCACACACGCACGCGGTGTTCTAGCCTGTCTTCATGCATATCAAACGAAACGTCTTTGAGAGTGTAATAACTCGAACGCTGTCACTAGGCCTCGTGACGTCATCACTAGTGACTCACGTGACGTCATCACGCCTACCACACACGCACGCGGTGTGCTAACCTGTCTTCATTATTATCAAACGAAACGTCTTTGAGAGTGTAATAACTTGAACACTGTCACAAGGTCCAATGACGTCATCACTAGTGACTAGCGTGACGTCATCTCGCCTAAGACTCACGCAAGCACTCTCTCATGTGCCTTCATGCATATCAAACAAAACGACTTTGAAAGGGTAATAATTTGAACGATGTCACTAGGCCTAGTGACGTCATCACAAGTGACTTGCGTGACGTCATTTCACCTAAGACTGACGCAAGCACTCTCTAATGTGCCTTCATGCATATCAAATAAAACGTCTTTGAGAGGGTAATAACTTGAACAATGATACTAGGCCTAGTGACGCCATCACTAGTGACTCAAGGGACGTCACTATACCTATCACACACGCACGTCCTAACCTGTCTTAATGAACATCAAACGTAACGTCTTTGATAGTGTAATAACTTGAACGTTGTCACAAGGTCCAGTGACGTCGTCACTAGTGACTTGCGTGACGTCATTTCACCTAAGACTCACGCAAGCACTCTTTTATGTGCCTTCATGCATATCAAATAAAACGTCTTTGAGAGGGTAATAACTTGAACAATGATACTAAGCATAGTGACGTCATCACTAGTGACTCAAGAAACTTCATCATTCCTATCACACACGTACGCGGTGTCCTAACCTGTCTTCATGAATATCAAATGAAACGTCTTTGAAAGTGTAATAACTCTAACGCTGTCACTTGACCTAGTGACGTGATCACTAGTGACTCGCGTGACGCCATCACGCCTGACACCCACGCAAGCACTCTGTAACCTGCCTTCATGCATATCAAACGAAACGTCTTTGGGAGAGTAATAAATCGAATGCTCTCACTAGGGCTAGCGACGTGATTACTAGTGAATCATGTGATGTCATTACGTCTATCACACACGCACGCGCTGTCCTAACCTGTCTTCATGCATATCAAACGAAACGTCTGAGAGAGAGCAATAATTTCATACTTATGACTCGGCCAACCGACTTGATCACTAGTGACTTACATGACGTCATCACGACTAACACTCATCCAAGCACTCTCTAACGTGCCTTCATGAATATCAAATGAAACGTCATTAAGAGAACATTAACTTGAAGGCCGTTGCAGGCAGCGTCTGCAAGTGAAAACTTACTTCTCGCACTGCACAGCCGTTCACCGGCTAACCGGTATATGTAGGCACCAGATCGCAGGTTTCTAATTCAGTCAAAGGCGTCTTTACATGGCCTTCGTTTGACTTGAAGCTTTTCTTGGCTCGAGTAGATGCGATGGAAGCAACAGTACCTTCATGCAGCAGTGAGGTACAATTCAACATCAGCGTCCCACCACTCGTTGAGGGCAACGCTTCTTCTTCATTCAATAAATAGGAATAATAAAGGCGAAATGGCAATTAAGCATTTTCTAAACCATACTCAATTACGCAACATTACACCGATACCCTGACCTCTCTGCGACGCATTTTTCCCTGCTCGTCGTGTGGGAAGATGTAGGCGTCTTTTTTGTTGCATCTGGTGTTTCGTAGAATGCCTTGAAAATTCGGGCAGCCAGGCCGCACTACCGTGAACGGACAGGCGTTCTACACAAAACAGGCACGCTTATTCCAAGCACACTAACCTATAAGAACCTGCGTGGCGTAGAATGTAGCAAGGAAGGCACGAGTCAGGCACAGCATTGAATGGCGCATCAGCAAATGGTTCCTTTCAAATAGCAATAGTATGTATCTCAAATATGGGGACTGCCCTCTGTAACAATGGATTTATTTCACAGGATAACCAGATGAAATATTAGTTGGGCCGAAGGAGTGGTAGACCAATCTTTTTGTAGGAAGGTTTAGAGCAGGCAGACCATGCGTCCTATGCTTGATTACGGACATACAGTGTTTTGACTAGAAGCCAGATTAAATGCAAATGTCTGTTTCATTTCTTGCGCTCCTATCGTGTCATTTTGACACATGAGCAAAAACTAGTGGGCAAGGAGAGCTTTTATAGTGCTTTCATAGTGCCTATATATGCCTATTTCAGACGTTGTAGCCTCAATTCGAATAGGTGCCTGTAAATGCTTCTTTTCAAAATCGATGCCTATATAAACGCTATTTAACCTGAAATTTCGCTTTCAAGTACCACTGGGGCCCGGTATTCATCTTACCCGGCAAATTATAGATTTCGGGACACTGTGGGGTGCAAACTACACTTTATTTTCAGAGTTACTTTTAGAACTGTCAAGCCCGGAATGCATTTTAGCCAAAAGGAGGGTACATTAGCCTCTACACATGTATACCATCCATGTCGCGTCGTCTGCTCAGCCTCTTTCCAGCGTCCGTTCGGATGCGTAGGGAGCAGGAGATGCTTCTGTGCAGCGGCAGGATGATGAAGAATGAATGCGAAACTGTGGAGAGTCATCAAGGGAAGTAAAGTGCAGATAAAAAAAGCAATATCTCTGTAGTTTTTGTTTTATTTGTCATTCACATGCGGTGCTTCACTGGGTCACATGAAAATTTTTATTTAGGCAGTGGAAATAGTTGCGTGTCCAATGAAAAGCTTTGTATCACTAGATTTTTTCAATTTGATCATTAGAAGCTGCGAAAGCATGTTCTTAGGAGGTGAGCTTGAAACCTTCGCCACTAACTCTATATAGACTTCGCAAGTCGAATTCCTTCTCCAGTATTGGTATTAGAGTCACTCGAAGCTGGAGCATCACACGACGTGCATGAGCACGTCATGCGCGCGTAAACTACATGTGCACTCGCATGAGATGCTCATGTCAGCCCGTGCGCGCAAGCGGTGCTCTGCCGTCTCGATGTTCTATTGTATTGTACTGCGAGTTTTTGTGGGATGGATCCCTATCTGCGCGCACGTTTGGAGAAGCTGGCTTGGATAACGTATCCTTACCCCGATACACAGCGTCGCACCGCTGCAACTTCTGTTAGGGACGATGCACCAAAACCACGCCCAGCGTTGTGAATGCTGGCACCGACACGATGCGCGAACTGCGAGAACACCAACGCAAACAAAATGAAGGCACCTTAGTCTCGCATCTATCTCGATATGAAATTAAATAAATAAGGTGAATAGATTTCATCTGTGTGTTCTAACATTTTTGTCAACTTTCATGCTTCTATTTAGGCAACCATTTGTACAAATTACCCACGTTGTCTCAAATTGTTCTCGCAGTGTCGCGTACAACTTTGACATATGCAGTACCATTCTATCACCTTCACCATGTTGGGGCGCACGCCCATGAAGGTGAAGCCGTGTTCAGTTTGGCATATCACCTCTTTATGACGCGCGTAGTACTGCAAATCTTGGTAAATGAGATCTTGAGCGCCCAGTGCATGCATTCCTTTTCGCTTCTCAAAACTCTTAATTTTGTGTAACGATCCTTAAGGTGTTCACAGACAGAAGAAAAATTGAGCCTGTGTGGTTAGGCCAAGTTAATACGCCGCAAAAAAATCCTTATGCCGCTTTTCACTCTGACTATTTGCGCATGTGTAGCCCTCCTTCTCAGCTATGCCCCACAGAAAGAGACCCAGAAGCATGTTCATTCGACGGTGCACACTTAACTGACCATGCTGAACTAGAAATGGGGAGACTGTATTCTACGAACCCCGCGGAAAAACGCATGTTTATGCTAAAGCATTACGCGTTTGTACCATTATAAACTGAAGCATTTTTGCTTGCTTTCATGTCGTAGAGACAGATCCCGCACCTGTTTATTGGAAAATTTGAGTTTTGTCAAAGTTTATTCTGCCTATATTCACAATTTTGGAAGCCTAAAACAGTGTTTTGGCCGCCCATTTTTGGTGCTTAAATCCCGGTTTTTAGTGCCTATAGAGCTATGACCTTTCTGACATGTTTTCGCAATGCCCAAGCAAAGATGATGCCCGGTTAAAACATCCACCGAACCTCAAGAAAAAATTGTTCTAATTACGTCGAGCTTGGTAAATTGGTTATGAAATGGGTGATGAAAGAGAACCGGGGCAAGTCCGTGAGAAACAAAACTTATTATTATACAGGCAAAGCAGTTTTCATGAACACGCACCCGTAGTTGTGCTGCTGAGCAGTGTTCTACATACCAAGACAGTCGAGGGCAGCTTGTACAAAAGTGTGATTGCGCCTATCATAAGCGGCACAGTCCACACGCTGGATGTGCTGCATTGAGCGCACCGCGGCCTCAACCAGCAGAGCACGGCGATGTTCTTTCTTGGAGATCCCTCCCGGTGTCGTGAGGAGATCATCCCTCCGCTCACTTAGGAATCCCTTTACACCTGCCTTGAACTTTGAGAAGAGCTCCTGAATCAGATTGATTGAATAAAGGGCTGTACGGCGGTAGCCACTTGAATGTGTGGTCGCTTGCCGCAAGGACAGTCTGTTCGGCGCGGCGGTGCTCTGGTGCGTTGTCAAACAGGAACACTGCCTGTATTTCTGGCTGCTGCTGTGAAAGTTTACTCGACAGTTCTGCGAGAAAGTCGTTGAAGACAGCCCAGTGGACCTTGTCCAGAATTGTCCAATGGAGAAGGCCATTCGCTGACATGCAGGCTATAACATTTACATTCGCCCCCTTTGCACTATAGTTGACAAACGGCATGCTGGAGCACCTCGTTTTGCCCTCCCAAAACTGCGCGAGCACCATACGTTGAAGTTGGTCTCGTCAATGTAGTATCGTGTTAGCGTAGTTCTCTCGCTCTGAAGCTACTGGGCATATCGGCACCGCAGCTGTTTCACGTCGGTGCGATTTCTGTCTACTGGGCTCGGGGTCAGCAGCTTCACCCAATAACCATGGCCATCGAGAAGCCGATCAATCGTCGACGTGCTCAGTTCAATGTTAGGCATCTCATCCTTGAGAGTCCTCTTTATTTGTTCCAGTGTGAAGGATGCATTTTCCTGTACGATTCGTTGCAGGGCGTCCACCACGTCTGGTCCAAATTTCCTCGACGAACCACCACGTGTTTTAGCTGTGTCACGATCACTAGCGGCAATAGAACGCACGGTCTTTATATTGATTTTGAGTGTTTCAGAGAGCACTTTTAAATCCCCTCCGCGCCTGTGAACATCTATTATACGGCAACGATCTACAAGGGAACCGCGAACGTACTTTTTCTTCGGTTCATCAGGCGCCTTTCGTGGCCTTCCGGGGCGCCGATAGTCTCGGTCTTCCATAGCTCTAGTTGTCGAAGCGCAAACATTCACTTATTCCCAGGCCTGCAAAAGCGCTCGCCTAACGATGACTTGGCCGAAAACTTCAAACTGCGCCGGCTTGTCGCTCACGTCGCACCACGTCGTTTCGTCGTCTGCGCGAAACAGACTCGCCGAAAACAGCTACGACACACTGCCGTCTGCTTCAGTGTTACTTCAAGCAATACTTCAAGAATATTTCAATACACCTCAGGCCTGTGGGACGAAGGTAATCTTTCGTGGTGTCTATGGCCTCTTGCAGGGAGCACTCGACTTGCCCGTCGCTGCCACCTGTGCACGAAATGGTAATATCGTCCACGTAAATTGTGTGGTTAATGCCTTCGGTACATGAGAGCCTCTTGGACAACCCGACCATGACAAGGTTGAACAGGGTGGGCGATATCACTGACCCTTGTGGCGTGCCTAGCGATCCCAGCTCGACCTCCTAAGAGACAAGGTCTCCCACACTAAGGGTGGCTCTCCTACGGGTCAAGAACGATTTGAAATATTCGTAGAATCTGACTCCAAAGCCGATCTCAGCAATCGATCGCAACACGAAAGAGTGAGTAACATTGTCGAAGGCTTTCTCTAAGTCGAGGCCGAGAATGGCCCGCATGTCTCGAGTGTTGCCGTCGATGACTTGGTGCTTGAGCAGCTTCATAGCGTCTTGTGTCGAAAGCTTGGCCCGAAAACCAATCATGGTGTGCGGGTCTCTAGAGCCCATTGTCTTCCAGGTACCAAGTCAACCTATTGAGGACCACATGCTCGGCTACCTTTCCCACGCAGGATTTGAGCGAAATGGGGCGCATGTTGTCCAAGTTGGGTGACCTCCCCGGCTTGGGAATGAGCACGGTGCGTGCGCCCTTCCACGGGTCGGGGACCTCGCCGCTCTTCCATGCCTCCTTGATGACCTCGGCGACGTAGTCGATTGACCGGTCGTCCAGGTTGCGCAGGGTCTTATTAGTTATGGCGTCGGGGCCCGTGGCAGACATACCATTGATCCCGTGGAGCGCCTACCGAACCTCTTCGTGGCATATCTTGGCGTCCAGTTCAGTGTGTGCCGGTCCTGAGTACTCGGGGTACGTTGTTGCGGGGTTCGAGTCGACAGAGAGGTACTTTTGCACCAGCTGCTTCAAAACCTCCTCTTCTGAAGAGGACTGCTTGGCTTCGTGCATGGCTCGCGCTAGTACGTTCCGCTGGATAGTTTTGGTGTTAGTCTCGCTGAGCAGGTGCTTCAGCAGGTTCCATCTCTTGCCAGTACGCATCTGGCCATCTACCGAGTTGCACACCTCGTCCCACTGCTGCTTGGAGAGGACGCGACAGTGCTCCTCGATGGTCTTGTTTAGGTCGGAGATTTTCTTGCGCAACCTGCGATTGAGGCGCTGGCCTTTCCAGCGGGCGAGAAGTGACTGCTAGGCCTCGAGCAGGTGGGCAAGGCGGCTGTCCATTTTTTCAACCGGAAGGTCAGTACTAATATTCTTTGTGGTACTTATGACGTCCTTTATGAGCTGGCTAATCCACTGCTGGAGGCTTGGCCTGGTTGCAGGTAGAGGTCGGTCTTTGCGGACTTTGCAAAACTGATCCCAGTTTGTCAAAGAAAACTCCTGTGCCCTCTTTCGGACCACTAAGAACTGCGTCACCAGGACGTAACGGTCGCTACCTAAGTCAATGTTCAAGTTGGCCCGCTGTACATCGGCGAGATTCTTGATGAAGGTCAAGTCGGGAGTCGAGTCTCTTCAGGATGAGGTGCCCAACCAAGTTGGAAAGGCCTTGTCGATGATTAGAGTCAGGCCCATGTCCGTCGCGTTCTGCCACAGTTCCGCGCCCTTGCTGGTATTGTACTGGTAGCCCCAAGTGTGGTGCGGAGCATTAAAATTGCCCGCCACAGCCAGGGGGTTGGGACCCGCCAAGTTGACGGCCTTCTTTATGAGGGCCCTGAGGCGCTGCCGTCGGTCCTTAGGGCTGCTGTACACGTTGAGAAAAAAGATGCTGCTTCGGTCCGAGCTGCGTGGCAGAATTTCGGTCATGACATATTTGGCGCTGTTGGTGGCCATTTTGAGGTCGTAAGAGATGTGTGTGAGCTTGTTACTGACCAAGGTGTAGACGCCCCGGCCATCAGAATAACGCGAGACAGGCTTGTAACCAGTCAGTGTGACGTTTGGGGTTAATGTTTCCTGAAGCAGAATGACGAGGAGTTTTTCGCTAGAGCATCGAATGTACTGCTGCAAGGATGCCTTTTTACTAGAGAAGCCCCTGCAGTTCCATTGCAAATGAGAAACGTCTCACTTGGCTTGGCCATCTTGGTGCTTTTGTGGGCTGGTGCTGCCCTCAGATTGGCTAAGAATAGCGTGGACGATGGGGCCTGTAGCGCCGAGCTGGGGTTGTATGACGGCGTTTAGGTCAGAGCGGGTTTTACTACGCTTTTGAGAAACGACTCTACCTTGAATACTCGGTCGTTTTGCGCGGCCAGGGTGATCTGCAGTTGGGCGAAATTCTCCCCGAACTTTTTGATGCTTTCACTGAGCGCGGATAGCGTGTCTCGAAACACAGACCTGACTCGAATCGCTACATCTTCCTGTTCGTAGGCGACGGCCTTCTTCTTGGGAGCACTTTGACCCTCACTGCTGCTGTCGCCGGCTTCAGTGCTGTGCACCTCCATCAATTTGGGCATTGTGTCGGCGAAGGATGCGGCGGCGGGTTGCAGTGGTGGGTTCCTCGCGTTCTTAATCTCGGCAACTTCGGACATAAGCCTGTTTATGGTTTCCTTCATCGCTGCGTTCTCGCGTTTCAGCTGAGAAATCTCGCGCGCGCCCTCCGCGTGCTCTGGGAGTGACCCCGACAGTATCTCAGCTGGCCCTCCTGGGACCGTGTTGGCCCAGGTTATAGAGCCCGACTTCTTGCTTCTCGCCGACACCCCGCTAGGCTTCTGTTGACGCCCGGTAGACCTGGATCGAGACCTGAAGCTGCTCCCAGACTTGTAGCGCCGTGCTCCTCCTCGGGACAGATGCGGCTCCTGGACCGGGAACGGCCCCTGGAATGTGACCGAGAACGTCGCCTGGAACGGCCCCCGGAACCGCGGGACTGCTAGAAGTCCTGCCCATCTATTGGGGGTGATGATAGTGCCGTGGCTTGGCCTTGATCGGTGGCGCGAGACTTTTCCCAGCGCCTTCGTCGCACGACATACGGGATGTGAAATCTTTGATACAGTCCTTGACAGCCGTGAGGTGTTGCCCACCCACAGCCTGCACTTGGGGGTACACTTGTGTTGTGCATCAGGATTTGAAGCCCCGCAGCCACGACATAAGACGTCGCCTGTGCTGGGACACACATCAGCACGGTGACCGAGCCGACCACAAGCGTAGCAAATGTCTTTTTTCTTTCGATAAAGCGAACAATGCACAAGAGGGACCGTAGCGTATAAAGTTTGGGACTCTATGACCGTCAAAGGCGACAATTACCGTTCCGGTGCTGCCTATACGCTTGGCTGCCAGGGCGAGCAGATTTCTTTCATTTACGATCTTGTTGTCAATATCATTCGGGCCATCTACGAGTGTAATACCTCGGATCACGCCCTTGCACGTGGAATGAGGGGCGGCCTCGTAGGCACTGACCTCGTATGTTCGGCCCATGACGATTATCTACCGAACATTGACGTAGTGCTTGGCATTTTCCCTTCTAGGTGTGCTGACAACCATATTATTCTGCTGCACGTTCGGGCATAGCGTGTCGCCCCGCAAATCTTCGGCGCAGATTCTTGTGGCCGCCAGGATTGCATCAGCCACCACAGTGCAGCCGGTCTTGACAATATTGAGGCCTCCGCGGGGCCGAATCACAATCTTGGTATCCTCCCTGGGGAGCTGTGGCATGCGGCCAGCACGGACGATTCTAGCCTTGATGTTATTGCCACTGTTGCGGTCTCGCGGGGCCTCGGCCGTTGTCGACTTCCTCTCGTTGAGAGTAGCACCATTACGATTAGCGCCTGCCGAGCGCGCGCCAGCTCTCTGGCACCTGCAGACTGCCAACCTCGATCTTCTGTCACCTTTTCGGGGGTTATGTCCTCCCCCACCACCTGATATTTCATTTTTTTTCTGAAAATAAGCCCTGAGAAGAGCAAAAAGGGCACCCGTGAACGGCAACGCGGCTGGCGTCGCGCCGGCGTGGGCTTACCTCGTTAAGCTTAGCCCAGGTGGTGGCCAGCTCCGGAGAAAAAAAAAACGTTCCAAAACGTGAAAATAGTCCACTCACGCAGCAGGTTTTGACATCAAAATAGTCCTGGCACTTTCACTGATGCAACACAAACAAAGCTGAACGCGCACTCGAAAAATTCACTTGAAGATCATTGTAGGAAGCAGGAGCCACTCGAAGGTCGTATGAACAACCAACGCCTCCTCTAGAAAGATGCCTGCCGCATGAGAAGAAAAACAGCTGCCACACCCTTTCTCTCCTTCATTTTAAAATGTTCTCGGTCGCTAGCGCCACCTGTGGCGGACGGTGCAACAACGCAACACTTTGGATAGCCTCCGAAACAGTGGTGCACAGTTGCAGGTCTCGAACAACTCTTGACTGACGCGCCCCTAAGGGCCGCAGACGAAAAACGCGTAGCTGGTACCGCCCACCGCCGAGATGATAGTGTCGGTCGCAAGCGCCACCGCACGGAGCTTGTTTAAAACTGAAGGCAGGCCAACTCTGCTGGGAGCGCGAGCCATTCCTCAGACATCTTTCAAGAGGAGGCGTTGGAACAACACAGACGCCGTGCCGCGTCTCCCGCTGGTACCCAGTGGCGCTGGTTTTAGGGGCAAAGCTCCGTATAGCGGCACCCGTTCGTCCCCTGTAGTATGTAATAAGTATAACATTTTGACTTCCAAGGTGGTGCCAGTGAGAGACTTCTTCTGTGCGTTGTTGAACAATAAAAAATAGTGCTCCATGTACATGTCAATGGCTGCTAATGGGGAAGCAGAGACAGGAGCATTCGGCTTTTAGTTAACGCGCAGGCTGCGATCACCATTAGCAGCCATTGGCATGTACATTGAGCATTATCTGACAAGAAAGGGTTGCTACGTTATAGTCGCTGTGTGTAACTTCCTTAGCCTTAGAAAGGTTTAGTGAGCGTTGAGCCGCAGTGCCATGAATACAATGAACTTGTATTTACCATGAATGAACTCGAGGTGGTTAAAAATGGGAAGTAGATACGAAGCGCAAGCCGTAAGAATGTAAAAGCCCTATTCTCCGCCCCTCATTTCCCATTAGCAGCCATTGGCATATACATTGAGCACTATCCGATTGAAAAAGTCTGTTACGTCATACTCGCGGGGCGTAACCTCCTTGGTTTTCGAAAGGTTTAGCGAGCATTCGGCCGCAGTGTCATGAATACAGTGAACTAGTATATACCATGAACTCGAGGTGGTTAAAGGTGGGAAGTTGACCCAAAGCGCAAGCCGTAAGAAAGTGTGCGTGTGCCACCTCTCGTTTAGTCCTTGGAATGTCCGCTGGATGGCGGTGCTTCTATAAGGGGAATATATGATGAAAAGATGCGAGATGGTGGTACTTGGAGTGTTGAATAGATGGACGAATGGACACTTAGACAGATGCATGGATGAACGCATGAATGGACGCAGGGACGGACGCACGAACAGACGCACGCACGGACGGGCTGATAGAAGCATGGACGGTAACACTGACGGACGCATGGACGGACAGAAGCAAAAACGAATGGACGGACGAATTCTTAGCCCCACTCTCCATCATTCACTCCGTGGATATGCTGCCATTTTTACGTGCTTTGAGCGAGACGACTGCAACTCACCTGCAACTCGCAACAATTCTCCGACATGCTGACCAACAATCACAAGTTTAATCATGCTATTTTCTTTTACCGTTCTTTTAAAGCTGGTTTTCATCTTCAATATTTCACGAGATCATTCAAAGTGGTGTGACGAAGATAGCGATGAGCGAGTGCGTTTTCTGGCTTTGGCACCAGTCGCGCCACGGTAAGAGCACTCGGATCGTATACGTCATCGCTACTAGGGCATCGTCACTCAGAATCTTATTTGTGGAATGTATCACACCGAACACATAGCACTAGTATCGATGTCGCAGGGCAATCCAATTTTCATGAAACTCTCATGCACTGTTTGCTACCGAGATTTCCACACGGTGCATTTTTTTCAAATTTGGCCAAGACGACCTACACACACCGAGCAATCGCATAAAGGGTACATCTCGATTCTCAAAATTGATGTCAGTGCTCTTTAAGAGCCGCGGCAGTTTCAACGAGCGCAGCGTCTGTGACCTCTGCAGATACACTTTAGCGATGACAACATCCGCTTGTTCAAGTCGGCCAATGTCGCCCAAGCCACAGAGCCCACTTTCCGGCACCTTTCAATGCACCTTTCTCATAACGGAGATGGCCGCCACGTTCCATCTCTACTTGAGCAAGACCACATAATCTTGTGCTCTCATTTATGCATAAAAAGTAGGACGCGCATGGCGATGTTAACGATTAAGTCTTTATACAGAGAATCAAGGTGGCGGCGAGTGAAAGAATGCGCCTTGATTTTCCACGTAACTACTATCGCTGTAGAACAAAGTGCGGAGCGAAAGTTCTCTCGACACCTCTCCAGCAAAACAGGTGTGTTTAGAAAAAGTTTATTTTCTCATGGGACGCAACAAAGCTAAGGGACAAGCGTCTGTATAACAGGCACAATAACAAACAAAAGACAAAGCACAACATACATTGCACATTTAAACAAGTGTCCAAGTCCGTAGGATGTCCATCGTTCATAGTACTAATAACTATACATAAACTACATAAATGCACTAATCACAATATGGACAATGTACATGATGATATATGTGCAGAATTTACAAGACTTGGTGAAGATGTTAGAAAATATGTACAACAGGTATCAATATTCATAAAAGTTACATAACTTACAGCGTTAGAATGAAGTGCATATATAGAAGAGCTCACACCAATATGGGACATACATCAACACATAAAATAGTAAACACATACTGATTACATGCACCAATCAGACATTAACAGGTGACCTGGCTATAGGAACCAGGCCAAGTGGAAAACTAATCGAACGCATCTGTCAACTACGGACAGAAAGCGGCACGACCATTGTCGCAGAAATTCTTCCTCCCCAAGGAAGAACAATTCCTCCGACAGAAACGATAAGAGTTCACAGTAGAGGCGTTCCAGAATCGGAAAAAGAGCACGACGACGATGACCTGCCGCAACAGCTTCGCACCTATTACGCCATAAACAAAAGGCTCCCGCAGCTATTAGAAGGCGTGCAAAGCGACTACGCGAGCAGCGACCAGATGTTACAAAGCGATTAACACCTAGGCCACAAAAACTAGCGTTAACTGACTTCCAAAACACCTTTGCGATGACACATTGCTTCAGCATATGCTGGTTAGACTCCTGTAACGGGCAGTTAGGACAAGTGGAAGATGGGACCATGCGCCATCTCTCCAATCTGTCCCGTGTTGGGAGTACTCTCCATCCAAGACGCCACATAAAGTCACGGAGGTGACCAGGCAAAAACGATGCCGTTATCGCGCTCCACGAGACATGTCTCGATCGTGCTAGACGGGCTGGAGGAACCAGAGGAAGCAGAAGAGCCGCCGTTGTATCTACAATGCGGCTTTCAAGAATGTCCACATCGGGACAAACCTGCTGCGCGTGTCGATAAAATGCTACTGCCGTTGAGTAAAATGCAGGCACGTTAAGTGTTCGCGGTGCAGAATTAAGCCGTGCATCAGGTAGTAAATAGCGTAGTTTGGTGCCTAAGAAATAACAGGCAAGATCACGCGTGGGGCACTGATCACCTTGCAACAACCGAAGTAAGAATCGTAGGGCAAGCAGCCGGCAGCGAACAGAGACGGATGTGAATGCGAATCCACCGCAGTTTCTCAGTTGCCCAAGAGCTGCTCGGCAAACCAGCTCTGTTCCATCCGACCAGAAAAAGGAGCCAATGAGGGATTGCAACGACCTGGTGATTCGTAATGGGGGCTGTAAGACGTAAGATATGTACCATGCACGGCCGCAAAACACCGTCTGTGCTAAATACCTTCTTTCGAGCATCGGTAAATCATACTCTTGTGCTTCCCGGACGTGTCGTTTTACATCTTCGACTACTGAATTCCACAAGGAGGCTGATATGCCGTAGGAAGTATAATCAAGCTCCAGAATACGAATAGAGTCACTTTTCTGAAGACCGAAAAAGGAACTTAGACATGCGTCTGGAGAACCAATGAATAAATATTGACACTTGGAAAAATTTAAAGCGGCACCTGAAATCATGCCATACGTCGTAAAAAGTCGTAGGCTACGGGATAAACTGTCCTCATTCTTCAAATACAACGTGATGTCATCAGCAAGTGCTGTCACTGTCACGGTACCACTACCTGGAAGAGGAAGGCCTCTAACGTAAGGGTCAGCGATTAGCGATTGAAGGAATGGTTCAAGGCTGAGTACAAAAAGTTCAGGGGATAAAGGACACCCCTGGCGAACACCGCGGGTAACCGGAAATGGCGCACTCTCTAAACCATCAAGAAACAACGTGCTGCGCATATTTCGGTATGCGTTTCTGAGAAGCTCGACGAAGTTTTGTGAGAAGCCAAATGCTGCCATTGCGCTAAATATAAAGCTATGTTCGAGGCGATCGAATGCCTTTTCTTGGTCAAGTGAAACAAAGAGTCCCTGAGCTGATATTGTTAACGTGTACGCAACTATATCGCGCGTAACAAAGGAAAGACTGTGGATTTCCCTTCCAGGAATAGAGCACGCCTGATGATGACCTATTAAGGAGGGCATCAAGCTTCTCAAACGCCGAGTGATAATTGCCGCGAAAGTTTTATAATCAACGTTGAGGAGCGTTATTGGTCGCCACTCCTCTGGGCGAACTGACGAGGGGTCCTGTTTAGGTATTAAAACAATTCGACCATCGCGAAAGCTATCAGGAAAATCAAAGTTCTCAAAACAGCGGCAAATAACAAAGGTGAAAAGAGCACCAATGTCGTCCCAAAACGTTGAATAAAACTCAACAGGCAACCCATCGGGCCCGGGGGCCGAGCCACGCTTCATGGAAGACAGTGCCTCTTTCACTTCGTCAGCTGACGGACTTGTGCACAGTTGTTCAGCGACTTATGATGAAATTTGAGGTAGCCTACTTAACATTGTGGCTGTCTCGGTGGTACCGCGATGTGATGACATTGTCGTACGAGCCATGTTGGCAAAGTGAGCTAGGAAAATTGATTGATCACGTGTCGGCGGCAACGCAGTGTGTAAGAATCTGGCCGCCGGAGTTCCTAGTCGACTCGACGGGTTGAGAAGCGAGCTTTTCGCAAAGCGTAGAACCTCAGGGTGAGCACATGGATTACGTCTGCAACGCCAAGCAGCCGCCGTCAATGACGAAGCTGCAATGAGGCGTTGAAAACGACCCCTTAACTCTCGCTGCCATGCGCGCATCAAGGGAGTTAGTCGATCAACCCGAAGAGCAATACGCAGCTTTGTGGCAGTGTCCGCTAGTTCTTCGGACGTACGGCGTCTAAGGGCCCGCCCTGCTACTGAGCAGTGTAAACGCCACTGTGTCTTGAGCGCGTCCCACACCTCCGGATCGCATCCCAAGAGAGAGGCCCGCAAGCTTCTAGATAAACTGGAGCGTGTAGGCGCGTCGTGCAGAATTCGGATGTCAAGACGCCAAGGTTTCACTGATGATGAAAAGGGAAAGTGAGCCTCGAGCGTCACTGGTCGATGGTCTGATATATAAACAGGCAATGATGGTAATGTTACTACATCAGAGTGCGATACGTAAGAAGCTAGCGCGCTCGGCACATAGAAACGATCCAAACGACTAGACGACGTGCTACGCCGCCAAGTCCAGGCATACTGTGGTCCATGCACTAGTCTGTACGTATCTATCAAAGAAAAATGTTGCCCTAGGCGACGCAGCTCTCGCGCGTTCCAATCAGAGCGACCCCATCCTGGACCTTGCACGTCAGCTCACGTGTCTAATACACAATTAAAGTCTCCAGTGAGTATTACATAGCGACCGTCTAGAAACTACACGTCCAGGTCACGGAAAAAATCGTTAGACATCGCTGCTTGAGCTGGCCCATAAATACACAAAACACGCAGCTTGAAGGATGATAGGACGCAGTCAAAAGCCAATACCCGTCCGAACGCGTCATAGAAAACATGATGATTTCGCAGAAGAGCGCGGTTAAAAATAATAATTCCAACTCCAGAGAAGCGAGATGTCGCGAAGGAAAAAAATTGCCCGCAGCTTCCCTCGGGGGAACACTGAGGAGGATGCGGAGCATATAAATGGTTAACGGGGTGTTAAAGTGCGACTTACTTGGGTCGATGGCTAAATTGGTTAACGTGGTTGTGAAATGGGGTGTTAAATGAGTGAACACGTACGGCACGTATGCAAAAGGGCGGTGTTTCATTTATTGCGACGAACTTTGAGGACGATGGCTTTGTGGTCGGTAAAGAGTGAGTACAAACCAACGGACGAGCGGCAACTGAGCGAGCGAGCGCCGACCTTGAGTATATATACAGCGCGACGGCGCATGCGCTGTCAGCTGTCAAATGTTCTCGAAGGAGAAGCGCGCGCGCGGCACAGATGGCGACGGCGCGACGGCGCATGCGCTGTCAGCTGTCGAATGTTCTCGAAGGAGAAGCGCGCGCGGCACAGATGGTGGGCGACGGCGCGACGGCGCATGCGCGCGCGTCAGCTGTCGAATGTTCGAGAAGCGGTGCGGACGGCGTGGACGGCGCACTACAAGGCGCGAGTATAAGATGCTTCCGCATCTAAAATAACAGTCTAAATTAAATGCGCGTTTGAATGCACGAACGTGGCCAATGGTGAAAAAATTTGTTTCTTGTAAACACAGAATATCACAATGTTCTGCGCGGGCTATGCTGATAACCTCGGCTTGCTTTACTGGGTTACGGAACCCTTGAACATTTAAAGAAAGAATTTTCAGGGTGTCAGCCATATTGAAAAAAGATGGGTGACTGACCTGGTCGTGTTTTTCGATTCGGTATACCCCGGGGATTTGTCCGGGGGAACTGGAGTACGTACACTACACAGCACAATTCGACCCTCTAGAAGAGGGTCGAGGTTTCTTCGGTTGCTGGAATTCGGAGCGGCTGTCGTGGGTGCCGTCCGAGCTGGTGCCAGACTTGTGAGCACGCTTGACCTCTCGCGGGGCTTGCATTTCCACGTCACAACTGTCTGGGCTAGAAGGGAGTCCGATGCTACTGTCGACTTCGAGGCTGAAGCTGCTGTCTGACTAATCAGATGGTGGTAGGGCTGCAGCGTTAACGTTGCCGCCGCCTCCAACGACCTTGATCACGGATTGCTTGTCGAGACGCGTCAGTAAAGAACTCCCATGGCATCTTGCTACTTGTTCAAGGGAGTCACGAGCCTGGCTTTCGGAATGATCCAAAGGGCTTTGCTCATTCGGTTTTAATTCTGTTCCAGGCGAGACACCAGCGCCCGTAGATCTCGCAACGTCAGCGTCTTCTGGGCACTCAGCTGCTAGGTTTAACGATGATTCTGGTGCCTCGGTGCCTACCAGCGCTTCTTTCTCGGCTTGCGCCGACGTCGAACATGGCACGACATGTTTGTCTGGGACAGACGCGAGGTCAATCGCGGTGACTGTTTCTATTGCTGAGATTTGCAGACGTGGCGCGCTCGGGTTGGCCAAGCTGCACACTTCCTCATCTTTTAATGGAGCTCTCAGAATCGGATTCTGGCGTTCTTCTAATACAGCTCCGGGTTCTCGTTCATCTATTGCCGTTGGTGACACGGACGGCAGGGCAGGAAAGGTCCCCGCAGTAGCATCAGAATATGAACGACGCACAGGGCAGACGGTAGTAGGGTGGTTATCTCCACAACGCGGGCGGGGCGGTCGCAACCTTCGCTTTCGTGTCCGTGCACACCACAGCGACCACAAAATGGTGCTGTGCACTGTGCTCGATAATGACCACTAGAGCCACACCGACGACAAACACGTTGCAGACCACGGTAGTCGAAGGTGACTAGATGACCAGAAACGCGAAGATAGTTGGGGACGTGATTTGTGGGACTCATTTCCATCCGGACATAGCGTGTGCCTGTGAGAACTCCGCGTCTTGCGCTCATGACGCCAGCGGTCACAGTCAATACCTTGCCGTATGGGGACAAAGCCTGGACGAGTACCTCGTTGGAGACGAAGGCTGGTAAAAACAGGCAGGCGACGTTAGTTACCTGTGGGCCGACAGGAACGACAGGGATACGCTCGCCACCGATGGTCAGGTAGCCAGCGTCGACGATGAGAGTCATGGAAGCCATGCTCTTGACAGTTACTTGGAAGTTCATGCCTCCCATGTGCTGAACGCAGTGTACCTCTGAGAGGCCAACTATTGAGGCCGTCGCGTCGACGACGGTCTCCGGACTAGTCCCCGCAGGGACGGCAACGTCGAAGGCCTGCGCCTTCGAAGGCGTCCACGACGTCGATGGCGCCATGGCTAAATGAGGAGGACGTCCCTGACGTGGAACACGCAGGGACGTCAACAGGATCACTTCCTCTTCGTCTTCCACTCAGCAGCTGGTAAAACAGGCAAAACGTCTCGTAGTACGGAACCACCTCAGATATCAACGCTTCCATCTACGTTTAGCGGCAAAACTCCTTATTGCGGCACTCGTTCGTCCCTCATAGCCGCTTTGACCTCCAAGGTAGGTGGTGCCGGTGAGAGATTTCTTCTGTGCGTTGTTGAACAATAAAAAATAGTGCTCAATGTACATGCCAATGGCTGCTGATCGGGAATGGGAGACAGGAGCATTCGGCTTTTAGTTGATGCGCATGCTGCGATCCCCATTAGCATCCATTGGCATGTACATTGAGCACTATCTGATAAGAAAGGGTTGCTACGTTATACTCGCTGGGTGTAACCTCCTTAGTGTTAGAAAGATTTAGCGAGCGTTGAGCCGCAGTGCCATAAATACAATGAACTAGTATATACCATGAACGCAGTCGAGGTGGGTAAAAGTGGGAAGTAGATACGAAGCACAAGCCGTAAGAAAGTGAAAGCCGAGTTCTCCTGTCTCTCTTTTCCCATTAGCAGCCAATGGCATGTACATTCAGCACTATCTGACAGGAAAAGGTTGCTACGTTATACTCGCTGGGAGTAACCTCCTTGGTTTTAGAAAGATTTCATGAGCATTGGGCCGCAGTGCCTTGAATACAGTGAACAAGTATATACCATGAACTCGAGGTGGTTAAAGGTGGGAAGTAGACTCGAAGCGCAAGCCGTAAGAAAGTGTGCGTGTGCCACCTCTCGTTTAGTCCTTGGAATGTATGTTGGATGGCGGTGCTTCTACATAGGAAATATATGATGAAAAGAGGCGAGATGGTGGTACTTGGAGTGTTGAATATATTGACGAACGGACACACAGACAGATGCATGAATAGACGCATGAACGTACGCAGGGGCGGATGCATGGACGAACGCAGGGACTCGCGCACGAACAGACGCACGCATGGACGGGCTGATGGACGCATGGACGGTCAAAGAGACGGACGCATGGACGGACGGAAGTAAGAACGAAGCTTCGCCCCACTCTCCATCATTCACTCCGTGGATATGCTGCCATTTTTTTGCAAAAGGGACGGCATGCGTAGTTTATGCAATTCGTTTCTCGCAAAGATCAATAAAACTCTAGATAAATATTAAGAGGCAATAATGAAATGTGAGCGTCTTTTCAATTCAATTTTCTTCCGTAAATTCCAAAGAGATGCGGGGTTAATGTGTCGGCGTTTCGCATGCGTTCGTGTTCCCGTGTTCAGCGCATGGAGCAGACGACCGCTGTGGAACGCTCCTACGCGTTCGCGCACTCATAGTGCTCATCTATTCTACCACGTCTAAGCCAGCGTTTCCAAACGAACCCGCAGAAACAGGCAGAAGACCGCAAGATAACGCTGGTCAACAAAGCAACACCGCTCGCGTGCTCGGGGGTTGTACTTGTTTGGGCACGTCATGCGCACGTCACCTCTTGGTCGGATGCTGGAGAGGGTGGGGAAGAGATTTGGCTTACGAAGGCTTCGCGGAAAAGCGGCAAGGGTTTCGACCTCGCCTCCTCTCATCCTCGTTTCGTGCCGCTTCTAAAAACCTGTTTTCTACGCTCGTGATGAATCGATTCAAAAAAAGTTTTGTGGCAAAATAGAGAGCTTTAGTATTGCGTACGCTGCGTACGTGGTGGCGTTGCGTACGTAAGGACGCCACGTTCTGCGTAGTGCGCATGCGCAGACCGCAACGCGCACGTATCGCGTTACGTACGCAGCCCCTACGTACGCACGCATGAGATGCGTGCGTGCGTACGTATGAGGTGATCGCGCCCCTCTCGAACAAGTTCGCGACAGCGCGAGACTTGGTTTTGCAAAATGGCGGCATCGAAGGCAAGCACCGACCGGCTCTGTGGCCTAAAATATGGCCATAATCTGGCTATAACACTTGGATTGGCTCACATTGGCTGTCAACAACACGTGCTTCTATTTTGATCTACCAGATGACGCAACACGCTTCACGCTCGTTACGTACGTGGGTACTACGGCGTAATAAAAGCCGATTAGTGGCAAACAACGCCACGTAACGCAAGGTGCTTGCGTGATGCGTACGTAGCACCAATCCGCAGTACTAAAGCTCTCTAATGTTCCTCATCGGACAACTATAGCATCTTTAAACGCGATATTTTCTTTGACCCACTCTGCTCTGTTGTTTCTCTTGTGGTTACAACTAAGATTTTTTGTTACGTCACTGACCGCGTCGTCGTCAATTTAAGCTGAATCCTCTTTGTAATCCTCCAGGTTTCTGCTCTGTAAGCAAGTACCGGTAATATGCAGCTGTTCTATACGAGGGATAGAGGAAGTCAACTAGTCATTGATTGATGGATTGATTGATTCATTGAATGATTCATTGATTGATTGATTGATTGATTGATATGCGGGGCTTAACATCCCGAAACCACCATATGATTATGAGAGACGCCGTAGTAGAGGGGTTCGGGAAATATCGACCACCTGGGGTTCTCTAACGTTCAACCAAATCTGAGCACACAATCTGTTAGTCGTAACTTGAGAACGATTACCGAATTCGTTTCTCGGAAAGATCAATAAAACTCTAGATAAATAATGAGACGCAATAATGAAATGTGAGCGTCTTTTTTTCAATTTTCTTCCGTAAATTGCAAAGAGATGCGGGGTTAATGTGTCGGCGTTTCGCATGCGTTCGTGTCCCCGTGGTCAGCGCATGGAGCAGACGACCGCTGTGGAACGCACCTACGCGTTCGCACACTCATAGTGCTCATCTATTCTACCACGTCTAAACCAGCGTTTCCAAACTATCCCGCAGAAACAGGCAGAAGACCACAAGATAACGCTGGTCAACAAAGCAACGCCGCTCGCGTGCTCGGGGGTTGTACTTGTTTGGGCACGTCATGCGCACGTCACCTCTTGGTCGGATGCCGGAGAGGGTGGGGAAGAGATTTGGCTTACGAAGGCTGCGCGGAAAAGCGGCAAGGGTTTCGACCTTGTCTCCTCTCATCCTGGTTTCGTGCCGCTTCTAAAAACCTGTTTTCTACGCTCGTGATGAATCGATTCAAAAAATTTTTGTGGCAAAATGTTCTTCATCGGACAACTACAGTATCTTTAAACGCGGTATTTTCTTTGACCCACTCTGCTCTGTTGTTTCTCTTGTGGTTACAACTAAGATTTTTTGTTCCATCGCTCACCGCGTCGTCGTCAATTTAAGCTGAATCCTCTTTGTAATCCTCCAGGTTTCTGCTCTGTAGGCAAAAACCGGTAATATGCAGCTGTTCTATACGAGGAATAGAGGCAGTCAGCTAGTCATTGATTGATGGATTGATTGATTCATTGATTGATTGATATTGATTGATTGATATGTCGGCTTAGCATCCCAAAACCACCATATGAGTATGAGAGACGCCGTAGTAGAGGGCTCGGGAAATTTCGACCACCTGGGGTTCTTTAACGTGCACCCGAATCTGAGCACACAATCTGCTAGTCGTAATTTGAGAACGATAACCGACTGTAATCCACCGCATTCTTATTCTTCTAGTTATTGCAGTATCATGGCTTGGCTCCAGGGTTACTACCTGTCCTAGATAACATACTTATTTGCAACTTTCAGCGTCCCTGCACCAATACAAAAGCGCTTCTGCAAATAACAAAACCTTTTCGTCATCCCGGTTTTATAATGTTTGGCGACAGATTTAGCGGTAAGGATAAATAGTTTGATTACTTGTGGTTCATTTAGCTCGAGTTCTGGTTCCTTTTTGAATAACCCAATCACAGTCCTACTGCTGGTTACCAGCTGAGTCTACAGTCTATTGGTCTAAACTCCAACAAAAAAAGAGATAAGGGACGCTTTTTTAGAGTTCTGGCTTGCCGAATATATGACGCTTTTTAGGAAGACATGTGAACTCTCTTTAGAGTATTCTATACCCTTCTTGGAGAGTCGTGTGAGCCGCAAGAGTTTCTTTGATGTGATCTAAACTTTTCTCTTCAAAGATAGTCAAAGCCGTGGCAAGTCATCTCTCACTGAAAAGAGTAGCACATACATTTTTTTCTTTGTGTAGTAGAAGGAAGACGAATTCATTCTTTGTAGAAAACATCTCGCTCGTCTCAGTGCTTTTTCGGACTTTTCGCTGCAGTTGTTGGGTGTATTGCCCCATACATTGCGGTAATGGATGTACAACCTGACGAGGTGACGTCCCACTCTGGTTCAACCGCGGCCACTACCTCGAGGAAGCGAGGAAACACATCCAGTGAGAGCGATGACACTGAGCTGTACTCCATATCTTGCGACGAGTCCTCAGATTACGGCTTTCGACCTGTCCTGCACCGCAAAGCCAAGTGACAGATCGTCCATCCATCGTCGGTGTCAAGTACGGCCACCGTGAAAACGGCGCTTCCTGCCACGATGGCCCCATTCCGCCCTGTTCGTGCCAAAGAACGCTACCGAAAGTCTGCGTGTTCTGAACAGGCAAGCACTTTCGCTCTATTTCGAGAACACTATGCCGAACGAGATCAAAGATGTACGATTAAATACAAGAAACATCCTGGCTGTTGATGTGCTGCACCCGAATGTGCTGAGCACGCTGCAACAAGTAACACAACTGGGTAACATTTCAGTTAGGTCCACCATACCAGCCGATGGTGCGACCACATTAGGTGTCATTTACGATATTAACACAGAAATTCCAAACGCAGACCTTCCAATACTTATAAAACCACTGAGTCAAGACAACGTCATTGTCAGCATTGGACGCCTTGGTAACACACTCTGTGTGAGAGTAATGTTCAAAGGTGACTGTCTTCTCACATACGTGAAGGTTGTCCACTTTCGTCAACAAGTTCGACCTAAACCTAAACCTGTGCAATGCTTGAGCTGTCAGAAGATCGGCCATGTAAAAGGTGTTTGCAGGAGATCCACAGCATGCCCCTGGTGCGCCGAACCACACACGGAAGACAACTGTAGCATAACCGCACTGAAGTGTTCTAACTGTCAGGGTGCTCACAAGGCTTCTTCCAAAGAATGTCCGCACATAAGGCCTTAGAAGGCTTCGCGAAGTGATCGGACGCGACGCTCATCGGCTTCATCGATTTTCAGCTGGAACCATGTTCTTTTCAATGTGGCTGCTCTAAATCTTGTGCGACTGCATCTAAAAATTCAGCAAGATTCTGAAGACACCGATTTTACCCAGGTGCGCCCAATTTTCGGCCACTTCGAGCAACTTCGCCTCATGATGTAGCGAACGAGCTAAGCCTCACGGCTGCGGCTCCACCGCTACTAGATGCGGAGACGCCCCTCGGTCAACTCCGGGATATATGACCACGACTCCATCGTGGTCATATATCCCGACAAATCAATCAGACGACGGCCCATCCACCATTTCGGCGGAGCAAGCCGACATTTTTCAACTCGTCGAGGGACGGCGTCGCCGCCGAAGAAACGCGGAGGGAGCGTCTGCACTGAAAACTCCTCTCAACAATCCTACCTCTGGAGACAATCGCGCTCCCTCTTCTAAAGCTTCACAAAAGACTTCACCAGTCTCCAAGTGGACGCCGAAACCAACGGTCAGGATGAATCCTGGCGACTACGTGATCATGCTCAAGCCACGAATCACAGTAGCCCTCAAGACACCGTTTCCACAAGGTGAGCTCGGCGCTGCCATTTCCCAACCCATCGGAAGGGAGCACATGAATTACGTCACCATTTTCCCCAATATGGAGCAAAACATCATCATCTGTGGCACGCAGAATAACGAGGTGGTTCAGAAACTGCTGTCGGACTTTCAAATCAACACCAGCAAAACACCGCTGCCACTTCGTGGTCACCTCAAGCTCACCAGTGATGTGCGTCGCGGCATTATTTCTGTGCACAACCTCGAAACCAGTGCGTCCCTGAAACATAGTGTGCAGTGGCGTGGTGGTGAACTAGTCTATGCGCGCAAGCTGGGAACGTCAACGTAGCTGTGTTGACTTTCGCGGGAAGGATCGTTCCGCGTTTCGTCCACTATAACGCAGAACTGACTCTCGTCAGGGAGTACAAGAAGACAGTGTGAGCGTGCTACCGCTGTCGCGCACTGGGGAACCGGGCGGATATCTGTCCCAACCCGGTCACCGAAAAATGCCGCCTTTGTGGCTAAAACGTAGGCGCTGGTCCTGAGGGGATGGCCCCCACGAATTCAACCCAACATGCACAGTTTGCGGGGGTCCGCACCTTGCCAGCTCCCGCGAATGCACCGAAAGATTCATCAGGCTTCAGCAACCAGGGTCCAGGACATCGGGGACCCCAACAAAACCAAAGCCCCGGTGAACTGGCAAGGCGCCAACCCCTGGCAAAGCAGCAACGGCAACGCTACTATCTCCAGCTCTCGGCGCTCCATCTGACAACGCTGCACGCAAACAACCAGAGGTAGGCGATTGGGCGGAGGTCGCTTCCTCTTCCTCCCCTCCACCTTCTTCTCCCACAAGCACTATCGAAACACAAAACCTCAGGCCCGAGTTCGCCCTTTTGCGATCTCAGAACGAAAAACTAGCTAGCGAACTTGACTCGCTCAGAACCAATCCCAATACTCAGCTCTCGTTGAGCGACGAAGAGGAAAATATAACAGACAGGTACATTCCTACTACTGTGGAGAGTCGCGTCGCGGCTCTGGAGACCCAGGTGAATGCAATAGAAACACAATTGGCTGACCACTCCAAAATATTCCACGACACCATCGCATGTCAGATGGAGACTGTCATCGCACAGGTGACACAAACTGTAACTCACATTATCCAAAAGTGGATACAAGACAATCCACGCGTCCTTGAGTGCGTATGGCCCATTAGGGACGTTAATCGGCCCTCAAAATTTACCAGAGTGACTCCAGATGACTCTTACTTTTCTGAAGACTCAAGCACGTCAGCACAGGGTGCTAGTGAACTGAGTAATCTTAACAACAAAACTCCACCCTCCATCTCCGAAGATGGCCCCCAACACTAGGTCGCGAGCCAGAGCAACTCAGCCGTTGTTACTAGCACAGTGGAACTGCAGAGGTCTCAAGAACCATAAGAAGCGGGCTTATTTCCGCCTCTATCTTGAGACCTTTGAGTTCTTCGTTGCCGTGGTTGCCTTTCAGTAAGCCGGCACGGACGTCAAACTCACAAATTACACTACATTTCTACACAACCCGGAGACATGTATACTTGTTCAAAAGCAATATACCACCCAGGATGTCACACTCCCCACAACACCACCTTTCTCATACACTATGGTGTCGGTGCTGCCCATAAGCCGATCTGACCCACCTGTTCATATTTTAAACATTTACTGTCTCCCAAAGCTTAAGAACGTAACGTTCAGCGAAACTTTCACACAAGCTATGCAGGTGGCAGGAAGGGACCTCCTTCTGATCGTCGGCGACTTCAATGCCCCAAGCAGGTTATGAAGTTACCCGCGAGAGGACACGCGTGGAAGGAAGCTTGCGGAACTTCTTTCGACACTTGGAATCACCCTCCACACTGATCCCACCAGCCCAACACGTGTAGGTAACTGTGTTCAACGAGATACTTGCCCGGACCTCACAATTACACGTAACCTATGCCATGCCGACTGGCTGCACACACAGGGCACTCTCGGTAGTGATCATTGTGTATTAAACACAACCATGTACATGCGTCCCTTTAAACGCCCACTTACACAAGCTCATATCCCAGACTGGACAATTATCTGCACCTCTCTATCTATCGTAGACCCTCTCCAGTCGGGATACGACACCTGGTCTAAATCACTGGCATCTACACTGAAACAACACGAACGGCTGATACAGCTCACGTAAACTCAAACGGACGTGGACAACCACCTCCTCCATCTTTGGCAGGCCCGCCGCAGCCTCAACAAACGATTGAAAAACAGAAACATAACAGACGCCTCAAGAAACGCATCCAAGAACTCACGGAGCAAGCTGTGGAGTATGCTGCTCATGCAGCCGACACTAACTGGGTGGACAGGTGCAACACGGCTGCACGCCAGATGTCTGGTCGCAACACGTGGCGCCTGTTTCGCGCTCTCATCGCTCCAACACAAACACGCACGGAAACTCAACGTACTTACATAAGGTCATGCACAACCTTACAGGAACGACAACACAGCTGGCACACACGCTCAGGGACCGATACCTGTGCACCACCACAGACCCCCGGACGGCCGCATACTCTTACTCAGGCAAAACGAACACGTAGTTGGGCACCCCATTCCAGCTCCACGACCTCCAGGCGGCCTTACGCAAGACGAAGCGTGGCACTGCACCCGGGCCTGACCAGGTTACGGTCAAACTGTTGGCCAATCTTCCCGCCGCAGCCTACGCCACTCTCCTCAAATACATCTATAGCATTTGGGACGGGGACACCCCTCTCCCTCTTGAATGGAAATCAGCTCTCGTGACCTTCATCCCGAAGGCAGGTAAACCTATTGACATGGAGAACCTTCGCCCCATCTCCCTCACGTCTTGTGTCGGCAAGCTGATGGAAACGATGGTGCGCAACAGACTCTCCGAGTTTCTAGAAACACAGCACACTTTTGCGGACACCATGTTCGGTTTCCACCCTCAGAAGTCGGCCCAAGATATACTTCTACAGCTACACCATGACATATTAGACCCTGTTGAATGCCCCACAATGACAAGGTAGTCCTGGCCTTGGATCTTGAAGGTCGACAACGTGAAGCATGAGGTAATCCTTGACCACCTCAGTCAGACCAACTCTGGTCATAAAACATTCAACTTTGTTAGACAGTTTCTTACAGACTGTCAAGCCTACGTACGCATACAAGATGAGGAACATGGGCATTACGTCATCGGCTTGAGGGGAACTCCTCAAGGCGCGGTCCTCTCTCCCCTCCTATAGCCATGCTTCATCTTCTCCCAAATTGGCTTGTCTACCAGGGATACATCACGCTCTTTACGCGGATGATATCACGATCTGGGCCACGCAACTTAACCTGGGTCACATGGAGTCATTCCTGCAAGCAGCAGCGACTGTAGTCGACGACTACGCAACCTACTACGGACTCCAGTGTGCCCCGGCTAAGTCAAAATTTGTGCACGTACGTCCCTCCCCTCAGGACACAACTTAGCTTCATATAAGTCTTCCCTCGGGACCGATCCGTAAGGTTAAGGAGATCCGCGTCCTTCGCCTCTTCATACACCACCAACGCAAGGCCCACACCACAATAGCCAAACTTAGCACGGTGGGAGAACAGGTGGGCCGTATGGTCCGCCGGGTCTCCAACAAGCGGGGCGGATTGCGAAGCAGGGATGCAATGTGGTTGCCCATGTTTTCGTAACGAGTAGAATACTCTACTCGACCTCCTACTTGCACCTACGCAAACACGAGGATGATCAACTCGAGGTCATCCACCGTAAAGTTATCAAGCGGGCTCTCGACCTCCCTATCACCACGTCCAACCAGGGAATTCTGGGCCTAGGCGTGGTGAATACCTACCGGGAACTTCGAGAAGGCCACCTCGCAAACTAATACACGCGCCTTGCACAGACCCATTCCGGTCGCCGCCTCTTGGACCGAATACACATCAAACACAATTACTATATTGAGGAAAGTGTGAGAGTGCCAGAAACTTGGAGACGCGCCCTCCGGATCCGACCCCTTCGCTGCAACATGTCCAAAGAAAACCACACTGGTCGCCGCCAGGCAAGCGCGGAAGCGTCGCAGCGACACTTTGGTCAAGAGAAACACGTGTGCTACGTGGACGTTGCCGGCCCGCACTATGGGGGGTGGTATACGGCCGCAGTCATACACAACAAAAACACCGTAAACGGGCTCACTTTCAAAGCCTACAGCGCAACACAAGCGGAGTGGATTGCCATCGCTCTGGCTCTCATCTATGCCTCTCCTAAACATATCATCACCGACTCACGAGGGTCCTGTCAGAAATATCAGCTAGGGTGGGCATCGCCGCTTGCTCAGCGCATACTGCAATTTAGCTGCCGATAGGATAATCCTACTCCGCGAAATCTGGTTTAGGCACACGGTCATCAAGGACTCAGGGGTAACGAACAGGCAGATCAGGCCGCCCGCGCACTCTCTTCGCGGTATATCTTCTGTCTTTGGAAGCCTATTCCCAATCAGACAACTCGGCCCTTTCAATCAAAGATATTATGAATTACTACAAGGAGGAGCACCGGCACTATACAGACCCTTGTAAGGGACTGCATCGCGCTGACGAGCGCCTCCTTTTAAAACAGTTTACCGATACTTTACAGGGCCCGGCGGTGCTAAAACTTTTCAATTCATCCTTTGATGGCACGTGCCAGTACTGTGGTGAGGTGGCTGAGACCTTCCACATCGTCTGGGCGTGCCAGTCTTATCCATCTATCCCCCCTAACGTCAACCCCACGAGAGAGGACTGAGAGGCGGCCCCGCTCGGCTGTCAAGACCTGAATGCCCAAAAGGCCCTAGTTAAATGGACGCGGACGGCGTTGCTTGCCAATGGTGCTACGGAATAGGGGTTCCACCTAGTGCTGCGAGGGTAGGAGGCCGATAAGGCCCCAACCCAATCACCTCTCTGTCCCATTTAATGGTTATTAGATATTTCACCACCACCAACACCGCAAATAAAGAAAGAATGTTCTATTCTGATGCAAATGGTACGAGACAGATTTACCCACAAAGAAGCTGCTCAGAAAGTCCGGCGAAGACGACGTCGCTGTAGAAGGCCTTCACGTCAGACCGCGTCAACTTCAGGCAGCAAGTCGACGCATCAGGAAAGATTGTCAGCTGCAGCTTCCAGCACGGCAAACACAGACGTTGGAAAAGGGCAAAGGAGCAGATCAGTCTCTACGGAAGAGTGGCTGCCACTTACGCGTACATAACGCGCAGAAGAGCCGCAGCAGAAGCCGCTCTGGAAGATGTAGGAGTAGGTGGTCGGATGTGTCGATGGATACGTAGTTATTTGCCAATGCAATCCTTCTTTGTGAGCACTGAAGACGGTCAAAACTCTCCACATTACAGCCACCGTGGCGTCCCCCAGGGTGGCGTACTCAGCCCTGTGCTGTTCACTCTAACGCTAATTGCTTTCACTGAGCATCTGCCAAGCACAGTCAGGCTATCAATGTACGCAGATGATATCAGCGTTTGAGCATCGGCTGTAACACGCCTGCAGTTGCGAGGGTGAATTCAAAAACCTGCCACTGAAACAATACATTACCTCCGAAATCGAGGCTTGCAAATTTCTTCCGAGAAATGCGCCCTCGTAGCTTTCACACGAAAGCCTATGGATAAGTACACCATGAGCATCATTGGTCAAACTGTACCATACGTTCAATCGCACAAGTTTTTCGGCGTCATAATTGACAGGAATCTATCATGGAGCGATCACGTTTCGTACATGAAGAAACGGTTAATAGACATCTGTAATATACTTGAGTGCTTTGCAGGGACGACTTGGGGAATGTCTGCCAGTGCAAAGCTACAGCTGTGCAGGGTACTTTTTATGGTTTCCTGTGGTACAGCTTACCGGCATTGACTATTGCAAGCAAAGCAAGCCTACGGACGTTACAGAGGGTTCAGTCCCAGGCACTCCGGATTTGCCTCGGCTTGCCTGCAGTGCGTCGACAATGGCTACTATAGCAATCGCCGGTGGCCACCTCATCACGACACATATAGACGTTGAGGCACTCAGGACACATATAGGGCACATTGCTCAGACACCCTGCCACCGCCTAGCCTCTTCACCAGCAGACTGACCACGTTCGTCATTTTGCCAAACGGTAACCACATATCGAGATTCTTTGCCAACATGCTTCACACCCGTCGCCAAGCCTTCGACGCCTTCTTGGTGCCTGACTCAGGCTAACATCAGGATAACTATACGTGGCATACAGAAAAAAGCAGATATGTCATCACCTGCTCTTAGGCAGCTTGCTCTGCTCTTGTTATACGAGACGTATCAAGGCTTTATACACGTATACACCGACGGCTCTGTTTTAGAGAAGAGTTCAATGGCATCACTTGTTATACCAATAAAAGACATGACAAGAAAATTCAAGACCTCCCACGTTACGACATCAACGGGAGCAGACCTCACAGCTTTTCGTGCCGCATTGCAATTCATCAGCGATCAACAGCCACAAAAATGGACATTTTCAGTGATTCAAAGGCGACACTGCAATCTCTTTTATCACCTTTGCGACACGGCCCATACAAACAGCTGGTATTCGAGATTGCAAAAAAGACTCAACAATTAATTGAGAAAGAACACGAATTAGCCTTTAAAAGGCTTCCAAGTTATTGTGGAATAATTGGCAATGAACGGGCCGATCGAGCTGCCCGTTCTGCCCATACTGAAAGCGATCAAATATCAATTAGGCTCTCCAGAACTGACGCTGCATGGAAATTTCATCCATGCACGGGTATGTACCTTAGACCCAACTCTCAGTCTTCGAATTCCTCCGGAATTACGCCGACGAGACGCTACTGTGCTGTGCAGATTATGGTTGGGCGTCGTATTTACCAATGCATACGCGTTCCGCATAGGAATGGCTGACACTGCTGGATGTGACCATTGCGGCAGTGACAAAACAACTTGCACATTCTGTGTGAATGCCCACAGTACTGCTCGCAGAGACAGTCACTCTGCAATGCACTAGATGAACTGGACAACCAGACTTTTTCAGAAGAAAGAATCCTGCGCTACCGACAGGACTTTATGTCGCAGAAGAAGGCTGTGAAGGCACTCCTGCAATTCTTGCATTCAACCGGCCTTTCCAAACGACTGTGATCGGAACTCCCTCATTGTGTGCGCATGTGAATTTTTTCCTGATTTATTTTATATCTCTCTATCTCTATCCTCTTTCTGACCCCTTTCCCCACCCCTGTACTGGGTAGCAATTCAATTCTTCCAGGTTAACCTCCCTGTCTCTTCATAATATTCATTTCTCTCTCCCTTTTTCTCTTTGTGTAGTGTGATCTAGAGCTGCCAGTCCTGCTTATAAGAAGCGGGTTTGGGCTCCTCATTCCACCGAGTCGCTTTTCGCGTTCATAGGCTTATTTGAGTTTTTGCAGTATATATATTTACTTAACAAACATGTTCCCCGATAGCATGTTGTTCGCTAGTAGCACGTTTGTCGATGATAATAATTATTCACGTATTTAAGCCAAACATGTGTCGTCGGATTGAAGAATGACGTTAATTATGCACTGGCGAGCCTGCGTTTAGCCGAACAAAAAGTGCTGATACGATGCTAACAAGTAAATACGTGTTTTCGTTCACAGTGGTGCTTATTATCACTGAAAATATTTGTAGAATTTTTTTTCGAATTGCCTTGGCATTTTGTGGGACATTTTTGTAAATATTACTAAAATATTTTAATAGTGTGAAAATGCCTTATTAAGTACCCACTTGATTTGGCTCCCTCGCTAAGGTAGCGCCACTTTTGTTCTGTTTTCTTTTGCGGTCAATACTTTCTTGTTATTCTGGTAGCATATGACGACCCTGGTGTGCACAAGGCTGTGCACGCAAAAAAGAGGACTCCTATAGAATTCACTAGGGAGTAAGAGGTGATATAAGAGAGGTGAGTGTGGAGGGTCATTTATTTCAATAGGAAAGCAGACGACTGTACTAATGAATCACCCATCCACTCGGGGCCAGCAGTTTGTCTTGTGCTACCATGGGCTGCTACGGCAGTTTGGTTTAAGAGCAGCTCTACCGGTGAAGCTCTCTAGGGAGGAATTCTGAGCCGCCACCACGTGTATTCTTTGTTAAGTATTTTTGTCTCTGGACGTTGTTCTGTGCCTTTAGCCAACGTCATCACTCCATATTAAACAATGTCGTTATTCTCTCGTGATGGTGGTGGCTTGATTGCATTGTTTTCACCTACACATTTCCCCTTCCACCCTTTAAATTATAATAATATATACACTTACTTGTGCCACTTCGTCTATAGAACGACTATGTTGTTCTGCTGCTCAGCTCAGATAACCCGATCAATTCGTGACGACAACAACCATGTTTCTGCGCGACCTGTATTTTGAACAAAGGAAAAAAAAACCGATTGGCCGAGAATCTTGTGCATTGAATAACAAGCAAACAAACAAACAAAACTTAGCGCTTACTGCGCGGCAAGATCTTTAATTTTTCCCACGTTTCGTAATGACATGAAACGTTATTAAGCGGCATCGTACTTGTTTTGATGTTTTTTTTTCAATTTTAATTTTTCCCGTGAACAATGCAGAAGCGTACGGTCGCTTTTGAGAATGCTGACTTTATGACTGGTACATTGATTCAACTACAAACTTATTTCGGAAAGTGACAATGTGATTTTCAGACAATGTTTCTACGTTTTTTGTTTTATTTTTCACCTTGTATTAGTGACACGCGATTGAGCCTTCTAGTTAGTACTCGACAAGCGAAGAAGGTGTGCCCTGATATATTGTGGTGGTTTAAACAGGGCGCACCCGAATCGCTGGCAACAGACAAACTACCTTGTTGACCTCCCGCGAGCCACTGCATTGTGAACACTGAACTACCGCAGCCTTTTGGAAGGTTGCTGCCATTCTCGTTCCACAAATTACTTTGCATCGCTGAATGTGTTGCTTGTTTCGCGACTTGTTTTACAAGTATGCTAAGGAATATCCCTGCACGCCATACATTTTGCTTATCATATAGATACGCATACCAGCTTTCGCGCGCGTTGATTGCAGCTGACAAAGCGGGCAACTGCATCCCACGGACGCCGCTTGAATACACGCACAGAGTTGTATAGCAGTTAGGGTAAACATTATAATATTAGTTTTGTTATATCCCAACCAGACATGACTGTACAGTCACTCATCTTGCTAGCGATTACATAATATCTTATTAGTCATTACGTTATTTTTCGCGACCTTAGTGTATATTTCGTTACGCCTTCATCATACACATAAAATAAAATACATATTATTTAAAACAGGCCACATTACTACATCATTTCCCACAAAGTGCACTATTACATAAGCGTATAAACACGACTGCTTAATATTAACTCAAATATTGCTCGCTTTTCAGTGCTATAGTGTATAATGCTAAGCTAGAGAAGTAATTAAGAGTTATGATTGCAATGTGATAAAATACTTGATTCTGTTCATTTCCATGTGCACCTACTACCTGACCTTTTGTTTTTTCTAATATTACTGGCGTATAGATAATCAGTGGCATGAATAAGACTGAATGATTGAACCAGAATTGTTTAGACTGAATTATTTAAGCACCATATGATTTTGAGAGACGCCGTAATGGAGGGCTTCAAAAATTTAGACCACCTGGTGCACCCAAATCTGAGCACGCGGACGAACTGGTATATTGATCGTGCATTATTTCGAATGTGTAGGCTGTGAATTTACCTGAATTTTCTCGTTTTCTGGTACTTAGCAATCGTCCTACGTTGCGATAGGAGTGCCGTAGTTTTAGCAGTCATCAACTTGCCGATCAGGCCAATTTTATCTAGAGGCTTGAGGTTTCCTTTGACTGTTCGTGACCTGCGCGCATTGTAAGATTCCAATGTCTATAACGTGCTAGCGGTAGTTATAGACCTTTTGTCGCTACTGATAATATCTGTGCTATGAAAAGCCAAGCTCTCAAGCAAATTGATATCAGCGTTATTTATTTGTTGAACAAAATCCCGCGTGTTTAATGGTTGAAGCTGAACTGTTCAACTCGTCAATCTGGGCTGCAACTCAACCAAGCTTAAACGAGTGCCTCACACCATAGACATTTACTGTAACAATTCTGCCATTCCGTATCTTGGAATTACGTTTGCGAAGACAAGTTCAGCTGAAAACGAATCAGAAGGGAACCGTGTACTTTAAAAGAAATGTACGAAGCTACAGTGAGCGATGACAGGACGTCCGCTTACCAGCATATTGCGTGAAATTGCAGAAAGCATAGAAGTGTGGCAGCTTGGGCTAGTTGGTATGGCATGACGATAGTTATTGCGCGAGAACGAAACGACGACACAGAGACAAGAAGTCTTTCGTGTCCTTCTTGTCTCTGTGTCGTCGTTTCGTTCTCGCGCAATAACTATCGTCATGCAGAAAGCAGTTGAAGAAAAATGGGCGCCATCCCTGGCTAAGTTTCAAACCAGGTCGATAAGACACGGCTACGTCAGCCTTGAGTCCTAACACTGTACAGCTTCTTCTGCATTCGGTGGGGTAAAGCATGCAGGATCGCATAATGCATTGGAAGTTGGGAAGAAAAAAAAGTAAGTTCACTGCTTCTGCTTGAACTGGTTCATAATGCTTAACCCGACGTTGCGATGCTGTCGACTGAAGCACTTTAGAAAGTTTTTATTTATTTATTTTTAGTTATTTTATTTTATTTACAAGTTAGCAGGAGGGGCAATAAAAAAAAACGAAAGTTGTACATTGGCACATCACAGAATACGACGACTTATAGAGCTCTTAGCCAGCAGTGTTACGGCAGATAACAAATGAATGTACGCATCAAAATTCTATAAATAATTCACTCGGCCACATCCAACTCGCCGTATTTATACATATTTCGAAACTAAACTGGATAAAAAAAGCTTCATATTGTTTTTTCAATATCTTCGGGTTAAAAATCACTTATTGTTAAAGAGTTCCAGTCGGCGATAGTCCTAGGGAAAAAAACTATTTTTGGAAGCAGTAGTACTAGCAAAAACAGTCGCCAGTCAATATTTATGGTTATGTCTTGTTTTTCTAGAAGATAGATGTTTGACACAGCTGGGCAAACTTTTTGTATTTTTACTGGAGAGAATTGTGTGTAGAAACGTTAACCGGTTAATGTTCCTTCGATATTCTAATGTTTGGATGTCAATAAGTTGCATAATTTGTGTTGGCAAATCCAGTCTTTTATATTTGCCAAAAATTATTCTGACCGCCCTCTGTTAAACTTTTTTCAAGCAAGACATCTTTTTTTACACTGAGGGTCCTAAACAACCGAGGCGTTTTCAAGCTTTTACCTAATACAAATGTTGTATGCCAATAATCTGGTCTCCTTCGTGGAACAATTAGGTTCCTTTTAAGAAATCAGTTTCCTAAGTGCAGCCGTGCACATGCTTGCAATGTGATCTGATCATGTAAGTGTTTTACTCAAAGTGACTCCTAGGTACTTGTATTTTTTCGACATCTTTGAGTGGGTTATTGCGGAGACAATAGGTGTAAAAGCTTGGAGCGAGTTTTTTTTGTTATTCTCAGGACAAGTGTTATGTCACTATTAAGTTCCATGCCCTAATTTTGACACCAATCATATATAGTTGTAAGGGATTGCTGATGTAACACGTGGTCATTTACACAACATCTTTCTTTAAAACAATACAATCGTCTGCAAATAATCGAATACGTACGTCCTTATGTACGACATCAACTAAATAATTAACAAAAAACAAGAATAATAAGGGGCCTAACACACTACCTTGTGGCACACCGGAAGAAAACACGTAGAAAAGAAGAAGCACAACCTCTGACCTAAAAAAATGACTTCAGTTTTTTTTAAATACACTTAACGATTACTGAAGGTAGCCCAATATTTTCAAGCTTAAACAAAAGTTTTTGATGAGGCACCTGGTCAAAGGCCTACAAAAATCTAAATAAACACATCAGTCTGCCCAGATACATCTAGAACTCATGCGAATTGATGCGCTGTAGATACAAGCTGAGTTACCGTAGACATATCTTGTGGGAAATTATTTTCGTTTAACAACAAAGTATTATTTTCAGATAAAAATGGGTTAACTATATTGGCTAGAACATGTTCTAACATTGTACAGCAACTATAGGGGATAGAAACAGGGCGGAAGTTTGACAAGAAATGGCGGTCACCTTTTAATAAAAGTTGGCACAACACGAGCTGTACGCCAATCGGCCGGTATCTAACTAATTTTGAGTGATGCATTAAAAAGAGCAGTGAGGACGTCAGTTTTTTGTTCTGCATAGCGACGCAGGAATGAGTTACCAATGCCATTAGGCCCTGGTGACTTCTTAGGATTAACCTTAAGTAACATTTGCAGAACACCCTCACGAGTTATGAGAGCCTCATCTGGGTTGATAAGTATCGGGTCACACAATTCGTAACACTGTGGTTCAGAAAAGACACTTTTATTAAAACGAACAGCAATTAGTGCTGGAGCAGTTATCGAGACGTCCTCAACTAGAGTTTTAGAAAATTCCTCACTACTTTGTTGAAGGTAGCGCCAAAATTTTTCAGGGTCCGACTTTATAAAGTCTGGTAGTGTTTAATGAAAAATTGATGCCTAGCATTACTAACACTCTCTAATAATTTTTTTAGATCCGAAAAATACCGCGTACTAGTCACGTTTTTTCCGCAACCTTTTTATTTTTCTTTTGATCTGTATAATCTCACGGTTTATCCATGGGTTATGTGAATGCTTGCTTATTCTCTTAAGCGGTACAAGGTTTCATGTGCAAAGGTTCACAATACCACGGAACCAACATCGCTAGCGGATGTGGTGAGATACGTTTCGAACTAATCAATTACTGCAACATCATACGCTTGATTGAAATCTCTTAGTATACTTTCCACTGGCTTTGTCACTGATTTACGTTGAGTATACATATCCCAAACAAAGAATATTAATTTTGATAAGAAATACCGGTTTCAACTGTAATAGTCGCTGCTGTAAAGAATTTCGTTGTAAATAGTAGATCAAATATTGAACTCCACCTTGTGGGTGTCTTACCATTTCCTAAACGACAAGGGAAAACATTATGTGTAAAAGTGTATCAGCTCAAGAAGTACCATATATAATTTATATCATCCCAATTATTTGCTAGAAGGTTGAAATCACCCGTTAAAATATAATTTTTGCTTCGTAGTCTCAGTAGTTCATCGTAAAAATCACTCATAAAAGAATCTTGAGCAGTAGGGCATCGATAAACAGCACAGAGAAAAAAAATGACATACCAAAAAATGAAAGTTTTAAAAGCAGACTGTCTCTCACTAAAAAACGCTAAGTAATAGCTATATCTATGCCATGCTTGATGATGACAGTCACTCCGCCACCACGAGAACCGCGATCACATCAATAAATTTGGTAATTGAGTGGCACTATCTCGCTATCGCCAATGGCTTCGTGCAACCAAGACTCTGTTAGCACACGTACATGGATCGTGCGTAAAATATTTTCCAGCTGTCCAATTTTATTGGTTGTTGGGTGCATTGAAGCAAAGCAAGCGAAGTTTGTGCTGGGGTGCCCTGCGGCACTCTCATGCGACAATTTCCAACGTACGTTAAGCGAGTTGTCTCAAAAGAAAACTTTTTGGGGGGAGTGTGTCAGAGCAGTAATTGTTTTGAAGATAAATTTTGGTTCCCTTCTGCTTGCGTGCTTGATGCAACACAGCTTGCTTTTCGTTTAATCTTGCAAGTAAATGCTAGAACTTTCGAAGTCGCTTTACTTCTTCGTAATTGATGACTGTCATGGTACACCACCTACACATTGAGTCTTGAGTGAGTGCTTTTTCATACACTACATGGTTATGTTGAGTTATCTTTGCATTGGCATCGCGTTACTTGGCGTTTCCACCCAGAGTTGGCAAAAAAAACTGAACAAATTAACATACGGTGTAGTAGCGCAAATTCAACGGGGGCACAGAGGATAATGAAACACGACACTCACTACACTCACAATTAATTTTATTTAAGAGCCTAGCTGCGGTGGTCTAGTGGCCAAGGTACTCGGCTGCTGACGCGCACCCAGGTCGCGGGATCCAATTCCGGCTGCGGCGGCTGCATTTTCGGTAGAGGCGGAAGTTTTGTAGACCCGTGTGCTCAGATCTGAAAGCACGTTAAAAAGCCTCACGTGGTCGAAGTTTCCGGAGCCCTCAAGTGCGGCGTCTCTCAGAACCATATGGTGCTTTCGGGACGTTAAACCCTACATATCAAATCAAATCAATTTTATTTCAGAAGCAGCTCTTCATATATAACGCAAATTCCTAGTAACAGGGAAGAGGACTACAAACATGGAATCATCGCTTAAAAAAACGTTTTTCAAGCAATAGTATACACGGCAGGTAAGCTTAGACACCTTTAGATGATATAACAAAAGACCGCACTGGGTATCATTGACAACATTGGAGTGGATTTACACGCGCCTAAAACAGATTTTCAAACAAAAAGAAAGGAAAGCGAGCCATGTACACACGAACATCAAGCGATAACATATGTCAGTTTTGCTTAGACACCTTTGGATCAAACAAGAAATTACAGCGCTGAAGCATTATCAGACAAAAAAATTTGGCGGGAATTTTCACTTGCCTGAAATAGAGTTTGAAACAACATCAATGACAATGTGACACGTGCAAACACTAATTTCAATTAAAATCTTTCGAGGAAGCTGGCTTCTCGGTTGCCTTATCCTTGTCTTCCGTGATCAGAACCAGTAGACCAGAATAATTGTCGAATCCTCCACAATAATAAAAGAAAAGATCGCTGCATTAGTCGTCACCAGTTTCGTTAAGTAACCAAGAAGCGAGCTTCCTCAAAGGACTGAATTGAAGTTAGTGATTGCACGTGTCACATTTGTATTATTATTTGGCGAAAAGTGACACAATAAACACACAAAAACACACAAGAAATACTCAAAAAAGCAAAATTACAATAAAAAACAAATGAAAGTCAATATGTTTATTACTATATACATTATAGGGTATACAACGCATCAATGAGCCTGGAATGTAAAGTCATAGCCCAGTTCATATATTGGGATTACCTTGCGGATAGAGTCCGTACAGATAGGGGCAAGGTATATTATAAACAAAAGACAGTTCAATAGATTTGTGTCCATTACAAATCGCTGAGGACGCTCACTGCGTGCCTTTGATTGTCATAACGCGGCCACGGTCCAAGTATTATTGTAATCGTGAATGGTCGTCTGTCAAGTCGGTTTAAGCGATACCTCAGTTCAGCGCGTTGTTGATTGTATTGCGGACATTCTAAAAGAATACGCTCCTCTAATGCATCGACATGATCGCATTGGTCACAGTGCGGGGACGTTCGGACGTTCTTCTTTTTATGTGGCATAAAAAGTGAGGTGTCTATGAATCGCAGGTGGTGCAATAGTGTGTCGAATGCTCTATTGATCTTTTGATTTGGTGGAAATCGGAGAAACATATCTATTTGACGTAAGAGTGACGACTTTGTATTTTTATCGAACCAAGCATCCTTGCATAATTTGTGGCACAGTTCAGAAAGAACCTTCTTGTTCTCTGAGAAATAAACGAGCGCTGGGGTCGAGTGAACTTTTTTGCGTGCTGCAGTGTCTAGTTTGTTCGCGCTTTTGTTTCCTATCACTCCTACGTGATTTGGAAGCCACTCAAAACATATCTTGTGGCCATCCAGATAACCTATTGCCTTTCATGTTGTTTCGAATTCGCCCCGCCGCGGTGGTCTAGTGGCTAAGGTACTCGGCTGCTGACCCGCAGGGCGCGGGTTCGAATCCCGGCTGCGGCGGCTGCATTTCCGATGGAGGCGGAAAAGTTGTAGGCCCGTGTGCTCAGATTTGGGTGCACGTTAAAGAACCCCAGGTGGTCTAAATTTCCGGAGCACTCCACTACGGCGTCTCTCATAATGATATAGTGGTTTTGGGACGTTACACCCCACATATCATCATCATCATTGTTTCAAATTCTGTTTCAGGCAAATGTAAATCCCCGCCAAATTTTTTTTGCCTGATAATGCCTCAGCACTGTTATTTCTTATTTCATCCAAAAGTGTCTAAACATAACTGGCATATGTTATCGCTTGATGTTCTTGTGTACATGGGTCCCTTTCCCTTTTTTTGTTGTTTGAAACTCTGTTTTAGGCACGTGTAAATCCACTACAATGTTTTTAATGATACCCAGCGCGGTCTTTTGTTATATCATCTAAAGGTGTCTAAGCTTACCTACCGTGTATACTATCGCTTGAAAAAAAGTTTTTTTTTCTTTTTGGCAATGATTCTATGTTCGCACTTCTCTGTCGCTAGGGGTTTGGGTTATATACGAAGCGCTGCTTCTGAAATAAAATGAGTTGCGAGTGTAGCAAGTGTCGTTTTTTTCTTGTCCTCTGTGTCCCCGTTGAATTTGCGCTACTACACCATATGTTAAAATGATACCTCACCAAATAGTCCAGCTCTCATTCCTACTGAACATTTTTTTTCTTTGGCTATTCGTGAAGCTAGGGACTCGGGACATCATTGCGCCTGCTGCCGCAATGAACCGGATGGGAATCTGTACCGCTTGGAACGCCTTGAAAAATCTCGCTACTGTGTTTCAGGGACGTCAGTGCGAACTGCACCACCATTGCCACTGAAAGTTTCATTACTTGTTTCAATTTTGCGCAGTGCAAGCATGAAACGTTCAAAGCGCCCTGTGACACCATACAATGAGTTCGTTCCACTGCGCAAGACATTGTTTTCTTTCTTTAGAGTGTTGCTTTTTGGGCAAGTCGGAAATTCATACTTGGAAGGGTAGCACTTGTTGATACACACTCAAAGAAGGCACACCGAAACAGACATGGAAGTGCTTCCATCTGTGTGTTAGTGTGCCTTCCTTTAGAATGTGTCCTCTACTAGCGCTACGCTTCCAAGTGTTCTTCATTTATTTTTTCACCAAATAATGTATTTGCTCTGCTCGTGGCCATTAGGAAGAGAAGATTTTCATAATCCACTAAAGGAGTCTTGCCAAAACTGACTTCATATACGGCCAGAACAGTGGGGGCACTCTTCTTGGAGTCTGTCAATCTCCCGACTACGCCCCTGCCCCCGTCTCACAGTAACTCGACTGCGAATTCACTGCTCAGCACGTTCCTTTTAAAGACAAACATGCACGAAAGTTAGGTCCAGGAGTGACAGTGAGTGCACGTACACGTATCGCGCCACCCTCAGTCTCCGGTCTCGAACGCCCGCTACAGCTTCCGGTTCTTCCCGGACTTCCGCTGCCTTCTGTATATTGCCACCATTGATGAACGAGCCGCTGTGGCTCGTACCCGTTTTGGGACTACGAAGAAGAAGAGAACGTTTTGGTTGCTCCGGTTCGGTTGAGCTCCTGGCTGCAGATCTTGTTTTTGCCCGCGACATTACTGGTGGATGTGCTGGGTACGTGTACTTCGGCTGTGTCGGCCATCGTGGAGACAGCTACATCTCCCAGAGCAAGAAGCAGCCGCCGCCTGCGTGGGTTACCTCCTGAATTCGGTCCCTTGACATCGACACTCAGAAAGATGGCGACTCCGATGACAAGCCAGGCGGTCCAAACCAGCGATGCCCATGGTTCTCTTCTCGCCCATGTTTTTCATGCGCCACAGACACCAAAGCCGTTCCATGGAGATATCTTCGAGGATGTTGATGACTGGCTCGACCACTTTGATCGGGTTGCCTGTATCAACGAATGGGACGATGTTCGCAAGCTGCGCCGAGTTTACTTTTACTTGGAGGATTCCGCGAAGACGTGGTACGAGAACCACGAGGCCTCCTTTGCGACCTGGCAAGAGCTTAGCCGTCAGCTCCGTGACGCCTTTCGGAACACCGAGAGGAAGGAGAGGGCCGAACAAGCCATATCCAGCAGAAACCAACGGCCGAACGAACGTGTATCCATGTTTGTCGAGGACATGCTTCGGCTCTTCAAGCGCGCGGACCCTGCCATGCCCGAGGAAAAGAAGGTGAGACATTTGATGCGCGGAGTAAAAGAACAGCTTTTCGCTGGGCTCGTGCGCAATCCACCAACGACAGTCGCCCAGTTCATCAGTGAGGCGAACACAATGGAACGTACGCTGCAGCAGCGGTCATCACAATACGAACGCCAGATCCCGGCCACTGCATGCTCTATCGGCTCTGACAGCGAGAGACAGGCCCTCGCAGACTTCATTCGAAGTATTGTTCGGGACGAACTGCGACAGTTTCAGGCGGTGGGATCCCATCAACCTGTGTCTGCCCTCGCGGATGTAATCAGACAAGAAGTCCGGCAGGCCGTCACACCCCTGACCCCAATCACACCACCGATTCCAGAGGCGCCAGTCCTGACATACGCAGCGGCATTGCGATCCCCTGCGCCACCGGCTACAGATCCTGCTGTGCGGCCCAGGTACCAGGCTATGCAGTCATTCCACGCCCCTACTTCGAGCCCGTCTCACGGCTCAAGGTTCCCGAGCACACCCACCTATCTGCAGTCTACCTCAAGACAAAGTGGTATCAAGGCAAGCACGTGGCGCACCTCGGATAACCGTCCGCTCTGCTATCACTGCGGCGAAGCGGGTCACGTATACAGGAACTGTCAATACCGGCAACTAGGTCTCCGCGGCTTCCATCCTGATGCTCGATGCCCGCGCTACGGTGAGCGTCCCCGCGAAATCGAAGCCTATCTCACGGGCCAGCGAACACCTTCGACTGTTCAGCACCACCAGTCGCGATCACCGTCGCCTCGCCGGTCTACGTCACCCAGTTTGCCCTCATCGTCTTCCGCTCCTTTCAGGAGCCGGTCACCAAGTCCCCGCAGGGGAAACTAGGAACGGCGACTTCTGGGGGTGAAGTCGCGGCCCGGCAAAATGTAAAAGGCCCTCATTCGACGCAACGACCAGACGAGGACCATTCCGGTTTTGCAGTGTTCTCTGACAGCAGAAAGATCGTTTCTGCTGAAATCGCCGTCTTCGCCGACAATCATGCTGTCAACGCCCTCGTCGACACCGGCGCCGACTATTCCGTAATGAGCGCCGCACTGGCATCTGAACTGAGGAAGGTTACCACACCATGGCAAGGACCCCAGTTGCGCACGGCAGGGGGACATCTGGTGATGCCTACCGGTATGTGCACGGCACGCATTCGTATACGTACATCGACATTTGCAGGATCTTTCCTCGTGGTTTTGGGACGTTAAACCCCACATATCAATCAGGATCTTTCCTCGTATTGCGCGTGTGCTCTCGGCCAGTCATTCTAGGAATGGACTTTCTTCGTGAATACGGCGCCGTCATCGACCTCCGTGAATTACTTGTGTCGTTCGAGGATCCTTTTTGCGCTGCAACTGACAGTACACAATTTCGAAAAAGAGCACTTCGTGTTACCGACGATTCTTTGACTCTCCCACCTCGAAGCAGCCTCTTTGTCGAAGTAGAATCGGGACAGGACATGTCTGACGCGGTAATTGCAGAGGCCAATTTGTCTCTCCTTATTTCGCGACAAATTTGTGTTGCCCGAGGAATCATTCAGCCTAGCAATAGGCATGTTCACCTCCTGGTCACGAACTTCAGCGACGAATATTGCCACCTAACGAGACACACTGCCATTGCATATTGTGAAGAACTTGCCGATGCCGATGGTTCGCCAACGTTAGCTTTATTTTCATCGAATGACCACTCTGACGAGGCGTTCGCGAGCACTCTCGACGTAAACGAGAGACTACCTTCGTCTCAACGAGAAAGCCTTTTGCGTTTACTCGGCTCATTTCAAGACTGCTTTGCCACTACGTCAAAGGTTAAACAGACACCACTTGCTGAGCACCGTATCGTCACGGAACCCACCGAGAGACCCATCCGACAACACGCCTATAGGGTGTCGCAAAAAGAGCAAGACGCTATACGTGACCAAGTCCAGCAGATGCTTCAGGACGACGTCATCCAGCCATCAACCAGTCCCTGGGCATCGCCAGTTGTGCTAGTAAAGAAGAAGGACGGTACGTTGCGTTTTTGCGTTGATTACCGTAAACTGAACAAGGTCACCAAAAAGGACGTTTATCCTCTACCCCGGATAGATGACTCGTTGGACCGTATACGCAACGCTAAATATTTTTCTTCCATGGATTTACGTAGCGGCTACTGGCAAATCGCAGTGGATGAGCGCGACCGCGAAAAGACGGCGTTTATTACTCCCGACGGCCTGTACGAGTTTAAAGTGTTGCCTTTCGGTCTATGCTCAGCGCCAGCTACTTTCCAAAGAATGATGGATACGGTTCTCACAGGGCTCAAATGGCAATCATGTCTTGTTTACCTTGATGACGTCGTGGTCTTTGCAGACACGTTTGAACAACACGTCCAACGCCTTCATGCAGTACTTCAGGCAATCAGAACAGCGGGGCTTTCTCTCAAACCCGAGAAATGCCATTTTGGATATGAAGAACTGAAGTTCCTTGGTCACGTTGTGAGCCATGCCGGCATCCGCCCAGATCCAGAGAAAACCCGTGCTGTTGCCGCCTTTCCCGTGCCCACAAATAAGCGCGACCTACGCCGATTTCTGGGGCTCTGTGCGTATTACAGGCGCTTTGTCAAAAACTTTTCGAAGATTGCTGAACCCCTCAACAAGCTTACAAAAGACGGTGTCTCGTTTGTTTGGGGTCCCGATCAGTGTCATTCGTTTGACACCCTCCGAAACCTCCTCCAGGCTCCGCCTGTACTGGGTCATTTTGACGAAAGCGCTGACACGGAATTACACACTGACGCCAGCAACGTTGGACTAGGAGCGGTATTAGTTCAGTGGCATAATGGCGTAGAGCGCGTGATCGCTTATGCGAGCAGAACGTTATCCCCAGCGGAAAAAAACTATTCTGCAACCGAGAAGGAATGCCTCGCTGTTATCTGGGCCATAACAAAGTTCCGCCCATACTTGTATGGCCGCCCATTCAGGGTAGTTAGCGACCACCATTCCCTTTGTTGGCTCGCAAATCTCAAAGATCCCTCAGGTCGTCTAGCACGATGGAGCCTTCGGCTACAAGATTTCGATGTCACCATCGTCCACAAATCTGGGCGGAAACACACCGACGCCGACTGTCTCTCACGTGCACCGGTCGAAAATGCCAACACTGACCTTGAAGACGACGACACTTCTCTTTCTGCCGTATCAGCAACCCGCTTAGCTGAGCAACAGCGTCACGACTCGGAGCTCATTCCGCTCATTGACTACCTGGAAGGACGCAATTCCCAGCCTCCTCGAAGCTTTGCACGCTCGCTATCCTCCTTTTGTTTACGCGATGGAGTGCTTTACAAGAAGAACTTTCATCCTACACAAGCTATGTATCTGCTTGTTGCGCCAACTACGCTTCGTGGTGACATTTTACATGCGTGTCATGATGAGCCATCGTCCGGACACCTCGGCTATACGCGCACGCTGCAACGGATTCAACGCTCCTACTACTGGCCACGTCTCGCAAAGACTGTGAAGCATTACGTTCGCACATGTCGCGACTGTCAGCGACGTAAGGTTCCACCTTTACGACCAGCGGGCCTACTGCAACCAATAGACCCACCAAAGGCGCCCTTTCATCAGATTGGCATGGACTTGCTGGGGTCATTTCCCACGTCTTCGTCTGGAAACCGGTGGATTGTGGTCGCTACCGACTACTTAACACGCTACTGTGAAACGAAGGCGCTTCCAAAAGCAACCGCAGCAGATGTCGCCCAATTTTTCGTGAACAGCATCGTCTTACGTCACGGTGCTCCAGCTGTCGTCATAACTGATCGTGGGACAGCTTTCACCGCAGAGATGCTGCAGGAAGTCTTGCGATTAAGTGGCACAGAACATCGCAAAACAACGGCTTACCACCCGCAAGCAAACGGGCTGACTGAACGACTCAATAAGACAATTGCAGACATGCTGTCGATGTATGTGGACATCAATCACAAGAACTGGGACGCCATACTTCCCTACGTAACTTTTGCGTATAATACTGCTGTTCAAGAAAGTACCGGTTTCACACCATTTCGCTTAGTCCACGGTCGCGAGGTCACGACGATGCTCGACGCCATGCTCCTGCCCGACAACTTAGGAATATACCGCACCGATGCCGCCAAATTCGCGCAGTGTGCAGAAGAGGCCCGTCAAATTGCTCGTCACCGTATTCAACATCACCAAAGCGCAGACGCACGCCGCTACAATCTTCGTCACCGTGAAGTTATTTTCAAGCCTGGTGATGAAGTCTGGGTGTGGACCCCTATCGGACAACGTGGCCGTTCAGAAAAGCTTCTTCGCCGCTACTTCGGCCCTTACAAGGTCGTACGACGTCTCAGCGACGTCACATACGAGGTTCTCCCAGAAGGCACTTCGAGACGTTCCCGTTTCACTCCGCGAACTTAAGTCGTTCATGTTTCACGACTGAAACCATACTTTTCGCGCTGTGAATCACCAGTGAGTGACTGACTTTATTCGTCTCTCCCTTACATTCTTTCCTATTTTTCTTATTTCTCATTTAACTCTTGACTCCACAACCACCTATGTTATTCCGCCTTACGCCATTCATTTTGCTTACATGGTAATTTTCATCTCATTTTCTTTTTTTTGCCTTCATGTACAGCATCAGGACGATGCTTCTTGGGAGAGGGGGTAATGCCACCATTGATGAACGAGCCGCTGTGGCTCATACCCGTTTTGGGACTACGAAGAAGAAGAGAACATTTTGGTTGCTCCGGTTCGGTTGAGCTCCTGGCTGCAGATCTTGTTTTTGCCCGCGACAATATGCTTGGCTGCCCGCTCACAATTGCTTGCTTACACACCGACAGCGACGAGTGGTCGTCACATTCTTTGCTATCCTTCTGCAACGCCTTCCACCGTCCCAACGTCTCTGTTTCTCTCATTTTGTTTCATCCTTTTCGCTCACAACTTCTTCGGCCGTCCATTCCCTCCGAGGTCCTTCACGTGACGTGTTGCTATGCATCTTTCAGACCGCGACGCACTGCTTTGCAGTTAGGGTAGCAGCATGAAAGCAGCAAAAAAGCCGTAGTTGAGTTCCTCGAACTTTGTCTTCCTTTTTCATTCGTCACTCTTCTTTTCTGCATTGGCTCTCTTTGTCACTTGCTCTTGGGTCTCTCATCACATACACACTGGAAGTGGACGGCGGCAGTCCCTGCGTCGGAGAGCATGAACTTCATCTCGTCCCTTCCGTGTTTGCGTACACACTAGCGTGCGCGCGAGCGAAGCACTTTTGCTACTAGAGTTTCTACCGACAGTAGCACCAGTTTCGATGCTTGTGCTGGGACCTGCTATTCTTACGAAGGGTCCAGCGCGTTTTTATGTAGCGATAGCTCGCAACGTCCACGCTCCGAAGCGTTTTGCCTGACTGTGTACATATGCAAGCAGCTCCTCACTTAGGTGCCCGTGCAGTGTAAGTCTTGTTTGTCCTGCTTGCGTCCAGCGTCGCGCGCATCGCTCTTGTTCTTAGAGCTTTCCACTTAGAACCGTGAAAGGGACGACGTCTCAGACATTTCAATCCATATTGCCAATGTCGAATATGTCAATCACTTCACATTAGGTCCCTTGTCCTCACAATAAAGACTCAAGTTTCCAGCTAAAACTGGAGTTTAGCTGCAGAGGAAGGAAATTGTGGTAATCAGGACAAATTGTGGCTGGTAATCTAAACAACATTTAAAACCATTTCGCAGCGTTCATCGTCAATACCTATTTTTTTTACGTTTACGTGGAGCTTATTGGTGCCTTGCACATATCCGAGTGCCCCGCCACAGTGGTCTAGTGGCTAAGGTACTCGGCTGCTGACCCACAGGTCGCGGGATCAAATCCCGGCTGTGGCGGCTGCATTTCCGATGGAGGCGGAAATGTTGTAGGCCCGTGTACTCTGATTTGGGTGCACGTTAATGAACCCCAGGTGGTTAAAATTTCCGGAGCCCTCCACTACGGCGTCTCTCATAATCATATGATGGTTTTGGGACGTTAAACCCCACAAATCAATCAATCAATCATATCCGAGTAGTTTTGAATGCTGTGCAGCTTGCAGTAGCTGGCACGTGAAGAAGTGTATTCAGAACCCCAATGACGTAGAGACATTATTCCAACTTCTAAGCAAAACTTCAAACATGAAAATTCTGGCTTAATTTGAAGCTATAAAATCTTGCAGACAAAACAGGAAGTTGTTCTTGGAGCGAACTGCGCAATCACCATATTTAGATCTAAAGCAATCAGCTAACTTAGCTGTGGTTTTGTGTTTTAGTCTTTACGCTTTATGTCACCTCTATATTTTGATTAAAAATACGTACCATGTAAAGGTTAGCGCAGTGTAATTGTACTTTACTGATGCTTGTTAGTGCATGTGTAAAGCTTCAAACCCTTTTTGATCAAATTCAATTATTATTTTGTTTTGTTTTCTGGAAAGGAAACGAAAGTGGTAGGCACAAAAGTGCGGCTGCACTGCCTAGCTTGACGAAGTGACTGCCGCATTTCTGGATAGCAGCGATACATTGCTTGGAAAAAGTTGTGCTACTCACTATAGGGTAGCAACTGCATGCCACAATAATTTATACCTATATAGTAACTGTAGGTAGCAACTGCCAAAATAGTAGCTTTACTACTCTGACAAGCTGAAAGAAAAAAAAGTCAGACTGCATAGTATTGTTTGTTCATGTAACCTGGTAGATGTGCACTACAGTGACATCAACATGAACCCATGCTAACATCGCAGCATAGAAGAAACCACACACGAATAGGCACGCGCAGAATATCAAGGCTTCTACGCGGCACACACCTTCACAACCAAACCCCGGAAATGTATATATAGCCTTACTTAGGGGTAGCATGTATGTTTACAGGCGCATGACCTGTTACAGGTCGTGCACCTGTAGATATATACGTTTACAGGTGCATGAGCTCACTATTGATTGATGCCTAAATGGAAGGCGAAAATGCTGTTAACCCATATGTGGTCAGATCGGGGTTCATGTCTACGAACCCCAGTGGGTCGACCGGACCCTTCCACGAATGTGTCTCTCATAATCATATATGCTGGTTTTGGTATGTTAAACCCCACTTTTCGTTATTAATATTATTATTATTATTATTATTATTATTATACCTAAATGAATATTTCAGACCAGGATATTTACCCTATTATTTCAATATATCTGTCTCATGATGTAGCAAAAAACTGCAATTCTTACCAAATGGAGAAAATAAAACTTTGGCTACAGTACTCATAACATTGTCGATTAATGTATAATTTACTAATTCACCATGTGCGAAACTAGTAATTTCTACTAACTTTGACGCGCTGAGTGGGAGCGACAATATTTACTATATTTATTAGAGGAACAGTTACCGAAAGGCCGTAAATGTGCCTAAGGTGCAATAAATGCGGCAGTTACTACAATTCCTTTTACTTTTTTTAAAGAGTTTACTGCATGACTGACATCAACTCATCAGCTTTCTTTGTCTGCAGGGTGGTAAAGCGGTGCGTTCATACTGACGCGTTAATAAAAAAATATAGGAAGCAAAGTTTCACTGCCAACTTTTTATTGAGCCACTTGAGTTCGCGCTGTCTAATCAAGCTCGTGCTAACCCTTCACTGCACTCGCAGCGAATGTATGACCGCGGTGGCGTGGAGTGGATGGCATCGCAAATGCAACCATAACAAATACGCACTTGAAGCAAGACCATGCTTCTTATATTGTTAACTGTTTCGCGACGCATGCTAGCTGACTTGGGTTTTTTCTGATCTGACGTACCATCTACGAAAATACACAAGGCCCGTGGGTCTTCGGGCCCCGTCATTGTGAGCACTGTTTTCTCAACGAGGACCAGCGCCTCTTGACTGAACCGGGCCCAGTGAATCGCACTGAAGGCTTTCCTTCTCCATCAGCACTCGTTTGCAGCAGCGCCACCGCGACCACTTGTTCATATGCATTCTAAGTGTTTGCTTCGCTCTCAGCGTGAACTGTCCTCTCGGTCACTTCGACATTCGTGACGACAATGTCCTAGCTCCAAGTACCAGGCGTGTTGATTGTTTCTTCTGAGACTTTTTGTCTCTCCTTAGGGCTGTAACGATAACGCAGACCCTCGAACACGTTGGCTGCCTGCCATTGTCATATTCTTGTTACTTGCGTCTGTGTGCGCATCCCAAGACGCCATCAGTGGCGTTTTTCATTTCCAGCAGATGGCGCGGTCTAGAGTCATCGTAAAGTTTACAACGATTGCCTGTTCGTGAAGCGAGGCACTACTTTATTACTTTACTCCTTTCTATACTCACAGTTCTCATGATAAAACTACAGTTACCTTTGTTTTATGTCCATGGGAAAAATCTGATAACTGTATTAAAAACTTGTGGCTGTAAGGTCACGAGTGAAAAAAAAGGGGGGGGGGGCGGCGAGTGTGTCGTCTTCACCTTCCAAAAAGCGCGGCTTCCAAGAAGCAAGCTCTCGGGTGGCGATGGTCAGTGCGCAGCGATGCGTGTACAAGGTGATCTGCGTGTCGGAAGTGGCCCAATTTTACGTGTGATGGAATTCATTCGCCTTTAAATGTATTTTTTACGCATCGTGATGTTTCGATACGGCATATACTTGCAATGATAGCATCTTCTGAAGGCGGCTAAATCAAGACTGGTAGGTACGAGTTGTTAATGGCTTCTGTAACATATTATCACAGAGCTCACATCATTGCCCGGTGGTATATGATAGTGACTTTCATTCCATAAAATTCCTTAACTTCAATCAATCTTTCAAGAGCAGTCGCATGAATGACGTCAATCCCTAGGACGTTCTTGCCGCTATTCACTCTGTCTTCTCTTACTTCGTTCACTACCAGTGCCGCTAGCTGTACAGACAGGGCTCTGCGGATGAGGCGTCTCATGTTGTTACTAGCGACAACTGGCCTGAAGATGATGGTTAATACCTCGGTATTGCGCGAATACCGCATGGTAGGCTCATTCGAATCGGAAGACGTTCTCAGAAATTGTCTTTCCCTTGTGGTTCTTCACAAAGTTCGAAGGCATTGTCCCCTGAATCTTCACTGCTGACGTAGAAAGGTACAGTGTCATCGCTCTCAGTGCCGCTCTCGGAGCTGTAGCGCTACCTGGAAGCAACACCCGGGATCTTAACAGTGTCCGGCAGTCTTCCGTAGGTCTCTACCTCCATCGCACATCAGCAGGAGACCGCGTTTGACAGGGGAAATCAAAATCATTCACAAAAAACCTTGGAACTCAAACATTCGGCATTCTGTCACACTGGCGCTTTGTCGTCGTCCGCCCTATATATACCGATTTCATGACATCACTCAATCATCTCACAATGTCTTCTATTGTTTTTTCTTACTTTTGTGGCCATCACTGTTTTACCCTACAAGTTCAGTGAGTGTATCCGCTGCACATCGCAATAAATTTACGGCCGTTGCTGAATCACTTCTGCAGAAGTTTAAATGTGGAACCCGGGAAGCGATGACTGCCATCCAGCCCTCAAGGATAAGGCCACAAGTTGTGCCATATATCCATAAGGTCTCGCACAACCTTAAGAAAGTTGCGGCCAGGCATGGCGTAACCATGGTGTTTTCCGCACCAGAAAAAATTGGAAGACTGTGCCAACGTGTGTGCGATAGGAAGAAGAGCGGCTGCCAGTAGAAACATGAGAGGGCCTTTGTTAAGTGTTCCATCGGGGTTGTGTACTCCATACCCTTATCCTGCGGAAAAGTGAACATTGGCCAAACCGAACGGTGTATTAATTACCAATTAAGGGAACACGCGCAAAAATAACAAAAAGAGATGACAAGTATGCGCACCTGGTTGCGCATGTCATCCCGTGTGGTTGTGACGCACGATTTTCTGAGACGAAGATTCTGGACAGAAGCGTAAGTAAAACTGCAAGTGGAGCGTTAGAGGCCTTTTTTATTGAAAAAAATAAAGATCAGTGTGTAAGCGCCCCTTCAATTTTGTTGTTACCAAGCGAACTTCAGGTTATCGCTCTGAGGCTATGACATTGATTAACTGTACGTTTGATAATGTATGCTTTTGGCCTTCTATGGTGTGTGTGCGCACAATGTGTCCTTTCATTCATAGCCTTTCGATTTATTCATAGCCTTCGAGCTATGAATAAATCAGTTGGAAGTGGGCGCTGTGTGTGTTTGATGCATGGGTGTGTACGTGTGTGATTGATCGTGTCAAGTTTTCGCGCTCAAATTAACTTTTTGAAATGCTCTACGAACTAGCTCAACAACAAGTTCTTTTAAATGTTTGCACCTTCGCACAAATCCTGTTTTCAGCTGTCATATATTGAGGCAGTGATGTCTTGTCTTTTTTTGCATATTTAACGCCCCCTTTTCTGGGCTCTCCCAAGAAAGAGTGAAAATTATTTGGATGCCACTACGACATCAGCGTAAATCACCCCCCCCCCCATTCCATAAAATAATTTTGAAATCATTGAAAGAGCGGCTTCTTACTACTATTGTGTAAGATTTATGCTGCAGACAGCGAAGAAGGCTCCACACTGATTTCCTCTTGTAGTGAATTTCGTACTTTTACGAGTACTGATATATTCCATTTTCCGCACTCATGTGAGCAAGTCATAAGTAACTTAGCTCAACTTGGTAATCCCTTGAAACACTAACATACTACGAGTTACCAACTTTCCGAAGAAGAAAATTTAGTGTTAGTAAGTTATGTTAACAAAACAGTTCCAGGGTAAAAGATGGATCCCTATCATTAGGTGACAATGTAGAAACGCGCTTTTCTGGTGCAATGCAGGGAAATACGCATGAATTGATCTTCTGATGATATGTTACTACGCCTGGTAGACCGGCCGTGTGACAGCGATTCTTTAGTTTAACGAGCAAACGGAATCGTAGTAAATCCATCTTACGGTTTTGCCTCTGACAAAAAAAACAACAACAAATCAAAATGAATATTGAAAGGAACACTCCCGTGTGTATACCATATCTCAAGTATGTTTCATGTCCTGCATTGGCAACAATATCTGATATTTCTGATGCACAAACCGTGTTATGATTACGAGGGACGCCGCAGTGGAGGCCTCTGAAAATTTTGACGATCTGGTGTGTTTTATTGCGCACTGACTTCGCGCCGTACATGGGCGTATACTATATTTCCCACACTGAAATGCAAACGCCGTGGCAGGGATCAAACTCACGATCTTCGAGTCAGCAGACGAGCACCAGGGCATCTGATCCACCTCGGCGAATTTGATTACCTTCACCTGAAAGAAAACGTCGATCAGATCTCGCTGCTGTATCTTTCTTTCTGAGGAATTGGAAGCACGGCACGTGGTTTTATTGCACTTGTAGCTCTCCCTCCTCTACCACAGAAAGTCGTTCTCGATAACACATACGGGCGTTCCCAGTATAGGGGCGGTATAAAGCCCCATAAGCATTGCTTCAAGTTTAGGCTAGACATCAAATTCCGGAGGAGAAGGAACGCAAGGACTCGCGAAGAGCTCCGCGAATAACTAGATGGTCGGGGACGATTTGTTAGAAAGCTGTTGCCCATCTCGCGTCGGCGTGGGTAGGGTGGGGTCGCCAAAGGGGTGCATCCTAATTTCGCGCTCCAACGGGGACGTTGACGGGTGCGCTGACGAGAGATAGAGAGCGAAAGAGGATTATTTAAGTGGTTCTTTCAGCGGCTCCTTTCGTCTTCAGCCCTGAGCTAGAGGCACTCGCAGTGGGAACGTCCACTTGCGCGTGTAAGATGCCAGTGGCACGTGAGCTGTATTTGCATGACCAACAAAGGAGGAAACGACAGTACAACACGCTGCTTTTGTAAAGTTAGTTGCCACGACGACACGAACACTGCGGTTACGCTTTGCAAACGAACACTATGTGCCGCGCAAGACATTTACCGCATAATAATGTCGTCACCCAACGACATAATATCTCGGCAACGATGCAGAGTTTGCAGCGCTTCTATTTTGTATAATGACCCTCCAACCTGGATGGTGACAACGGTGGAAAGCGGGCACTTTCGCACAGTCTTTAATTAAGAGGGAAGGCTTATAGTAATTACCACTAAGGCGTCACGTCAGTTTAGTAGCGTAGATTCTTTCCTTCTGTCTAAACGTACGCGGGTGGTGTTTTAACTCGTAACATTATTCTGCGCCAGATTTCAGTGACAGATCTCATGACATGCAAGTTGCACGAGAATACTCGACGCAACATTTACGCGCATTGCTGACTCCTGCAAATACTTGGTATGATATTTTTAATTTTATACAGCATTACTTAACGACTTATACGGTGTTTGTTTACAGCCCAAAGCATTATGTAGAGTAAATGTTACTACTGTTTTAGCACAACTATTATTGCTTAGATATGTAATGAAGTTATTACCGGTAGAAAGTATTCATCCTGCCAAATTTATAGGTACAAGAATGGCCACTGTTACAGGTAAGACAGAGTGGGTAGCCGCGCTCTACGGATCTTCACAACAGGCGCCATGCGAAATCAGTGCCAAAGGTGGAGTTTGCTGTTTGTTGTCTGCGGCGGTTGGTACCACATCTCCGGGAGCTGCGATACAAATGATTGCACGCACGCTTTTATCAGAGCACCTGCCGCGATGTGGAAGGAAACCGTAGCACAAGACTCGCAGATAATAGGCCTCTGGCACTGATTGCGATTGCGCGAAAAACTTCGCGCGGCACCAGCTTCGAGGTCTGAGGAGCCCGGCCACACGTGCCGTGTTACCTCTAACCATGGTCGCGCCTGTACGTGAATTCGATGCATGAGATTGTGAAAGCCAGCGACAACCAAGGCACGATGTCGGGGTGGCCAAATGAGGATTACGGGTCGACGATGGGGACGAAACATCGAAAGTGTGAAAAAAGTGATCGACATGTATGACAGTTTGATTTCAGTACACTGGCGCCTGTAGTATGCCAGTGTCTGCAACGTGAAAATAAACTCTACCCAGGTAGCAGGCAGACGTCAGCACTGAAAGGTAAGGCGTACAAGCAACAAAAGCTTGATTCCGTCGCTGGTAGATTGAACCAACCGCGATCCCCGGAATAAGCTGACAGTAGTCGCGACCATAAGGTCAGACATTCATAGATGTTATTTCTGCCAACTTGTAAATTACGTATCTGTGACTGGGGTAGTCGCAACTCTTATCTCATCATTCAGATGAGTTTAACAAATAATTACACTCATCTGTCAAATATTCAAATAGTCCCCAACTTTTCGCTTCTTTCTCTCTCCTCTCTCACCCACTGAAGGCCGGCGTTCAGGTGTCAGTCACTCAAGTCATACATAAAGACACCACGAAAATCCGTTTTCCTTTTCCTTTTCGATTTTGCATCTATTTGCTTGAAAAAGCAACCACTTACTGCTATTCGTCGTTATTCAGAAGTGTTGGAACAGAATCGACAGTTTGAGTAGTTTATTGCTACTATACTTATTCAACAGTCACGTCTTGTTGGTTCTTAATAAAGATCTGCGTGGTGCTGACTCAGGTTGCATCAATGAAATAGGCGTCGTTCACATAAAACATCGCCAGTGCTATATAGAGATGCAGCAATAATATACTCATTCATTGATTGTAGCAGCGCGATGCATTCTTGATGTCATGTTGATCACATGCTAACAGCGTTCTGATGTTTCAATTGCTCAAGTATAATAAATTATAATAGGCGGTAATGTGAAGCATTGCACGTATGAATTGCCTCGCCACAGTGATCTAGTGGCTAAGGTACTGGGCTGCTGACCCGCAGGTCACGGGATCGAATCCCGGCTGCGACGGCTGAATTTTCGACGGAGGCGAAATGTTGTAGGCCCGTGTGCTCAGATTTGGGTACAGGTTAAATATTCTCAGGTGGTCGAAATTCCGGAGCGCTCCACTACGGCGCCTCTCATAATCATATGGTGACTTTGGGACGTTAAACACCACACATAAATCAATCAATCAATTAATCAATCAGTTAATCAATAAATCAATAAATCAAGCTAACTAACGTATGAACTTCTTCAAGATGCGCCTATATGAATGCTCGTGAATGCAGCTGCTGCGTACCTCATTGTCGCCACCATTAACTAATAACTGATGGTTAAAAATATTTGTCGTGTGAATGCGTTGTGTGCTGTCATGAAATCAGGAATGTTCATATTAATTCGACAAAATCTTGTGTGCCGTCCTAAAGAGTGAATCTAAAGGGCTCTAGATTGTACAAACCTGTTCCAGTACAATCTATTCTTTCCACACATTCTGCCCACTTCAATTCCTCGATTACTTCTAACACGATATAGCGGGTGGTGCGTTGATTAGCATTGCCTCTTAAGGAAACAAGCCGAAGATTGAAAAAAAAAACGACTCGTCCGCCTTCAAGTTGACGTCGCAACCGAGACGAGGGAAACGCCCTAAAATGGCGTGGTCCCGATTGGCAGCGGGACATCACAGTGACACACCCTAAGCTTAATCGGCCACATTGCCCTCAGACGACGCCCCACGTCATGGGCGCGGAACAACCCCCCTAATATATGCAGAATCCAGTCACAGAGATGAACGGGACACAGCCCCGACGTACTATCCAAAGAGGGGCATACGAGGTCGTTCTCCGCTCTGTCTAGGAACCATTCTTTGGAGACTCGTGTAAGATCTGCTTCTAGTGCGCGACGAGAAAGTTTTGTGCACGCCCAATGCTCAATTCCCGCTACTGCGACGAATGACAGCCGAGGATGCCAAGGCATTGATTGTCATTGTTATAAGGGTAACGATGCCAGAGAAGCCGGGATGAGAAACCGCCGTGCGTAGGAGGTCACGCTGTCACGAACTATATACGGACACAACCGATCAGGTCAATGTTCTATCGTCAAAGCCCGGCCATGCGTGCCTCATACGCCCAGTCGTGCGTGTAGTCATCTGGGTGATGTGAATGTGCGGGGAGCATGAATGGTCGGCGCACATCCTGCAGATAGGAAGTATTTTTTTCCCGTAGTTCTTCTTTCTTATACTCCGGAGAACGGGAACCTTTTCATCTGACGAAATACAACCAATATGAATATTAAAACGGCAAAATGTTTCAAAACACGTTGACAAGTGAGATTCGGAAGGGGTGATGGCGTTGAGACATAAGCGTTACATTTGCCTTTATTCACCGAACATTTGGCGAAAACCTCATTTATTGAGCAAGCGTGATACGTGCAAGAAAGAATTCAACGCTAGATCAGACCAACATCGTTTGTAAGGCAACTGAACAGTCTGTGGCGCGTGAGACATGCTTTGATACCCTCGTTCCTATATATACTCCCCTATACCCTCGTTGCCATGAAGCGTGACTAGCTACTCTGCGTTTCGTGTTCTTTCTTCCAATTCTTAATTTCCCTATATGTGAAATATAACGGAATAATCATCATGTCCTTCCTGTATTTTGAAAAGAAAGTTTCCATAGTGCGAGCATTTCACAGAATGGTGAACATTGCATGTTTTAAAAAATATTCCTGCACATTTGAGGCGCTCTTTCCTTTGACAAGCCACGGTTGCTCTGCAGTGAAGCGGCGAACTGCCAACGCCATCGCAATCGAAGTACCGCGTCGTCGTAGACCAATTCTTTCTCTTGGTTTCTTTGCCATCCACCCGTTTCTCGCCCCGTCATGCTCAAACGAAAACACGTCTGCAGCTCGCAAAGCCACTAGTCGAGCTTTCCGTCCCTCTCGCACACACAAACACACACGCAGAACGACTATAGCGTGCGCATTCTTCGCAGAAAGGCCCAAAGAGAGAAGTGGACCGTTACACAAAAGGCCCGCGAACCAAAGGAAACGTTGCGGCACACGTTGTGACGCGGCTGATCGACTGCACAAACAGTGGACATTGTTAGCGTTTGTTTTCCTTTCTGTGCCACACGTTTGGGGCACCTTTCCCCGGCTGTAAGTGGAAGGACCGTGCAGAAGAACCACGAGTGCGAGCCTACAAGAAAGATCTGTATTCTAGTGCTCGGTAAAGCGTGTAGCTTCAAAGACGAGAACTAACGGTTTCGTCACTTGACAGCTGGACTAGTCAGAAAAGTAGAAATATGTGATTCACATATTGATCACCTAGTGCGTATAATAAACAGCAAAGGTTTACGAACTGCTCGGCCTAGAAAAGCACATGAAGACCATGACGATTTCAAAAACATCCTAAGTTTTCAAGTCGGTACCTTTTGCTAATGCATGGATAACGTAGCATTGAAATGTTAGGCAGGGAACGTCAACATACTTATGGGAGATCTTTATTTCTCTATTCTAGAGTTTGGTTCATAACATTCTCCGTTTGACCGTATAGCTGCTAGATGATGTGCAAAACTGGATGGATATGTGCTCGGTGTCCAAGTTCAGTGGTGGGAGTTGTAGCGTCCGCAACGCTGCACGGATTTGGCAAGACGGGCTCTTCTGCGAACGAGATGGAGGAAAACCTTGTGTGTGTTCTCGGGGGCCAGCTTAGGCTCTTCGTAACGTATTCATCCTGTCAAGAGCGGTGGATAGAAGGGGCGCTATGCTTTCGGATGTTTGTTCTGTACATCTGCACAGAGGCTATCCTGGTCTTGCATGGTGACTGAGAATGAGGACGGCCAGGCATGGTCGATCATGCCTGCGTCAGCGGGGTTCTTCTTCTTCTGTTATTTGGAAAGTAGAGCTGCGCACGTTTGAACGATCGCCGTTCGTTCCGGAAGACTTCTCGACAAGCGCATATGTGCGCGTTGTGTGACTACCATAGTTGTTCTTGTTCTTGCACGTCCATATCGCGTCTTCTTCACACCCCGTCATTGTTTCACTCCGGATCGTCCACGTGGTAGCAAAACCGAATACGTGGCGCATCGCTTACGGGGGAGGCATCCCTGCTCATGTTTATGGATGTCCGGCGAGCCGGCTCGTGTAGTTGGGCCTACCGGAGCAGGCGCAGATCTCTGAACAGGGAGATACTCCCGGCAGGGGCCCCCATGTGGAACGTTTTCCTTTGGTTTTCTTATTGCCCGCGAATCTATGCCTGTCAACACTCCGGCGACACAGCTAGCAGTACGCGGCATTGATGAGAAACTTGTGTAGCATTGCTGGTCAGCTACGTACGCTTTTCTGTTCAGATCTAATAGTTTTTATAGACGTGAACTGCAGCGGATAACAGAGTGCATTAAAATTTGACCGTTGCCCCGCTGTGGTGGTCTAGTGGCTAAGGTAATCAGCTACTTACTCGGAGGTCACGGGACGGTTTCAATCCGGTTTCAGCGGCTGCATTTTCGATGGAGGCGGAAATGTTGCAGGCCCTTGTGCTTAGATTGGCAGATTTGTGTGTACGCCAAAGAACCTCAGGTGGTCGAAATTTCCAGAGCACTGCACTACAGTGCTTCTCATATTCATGTGGTCGTTTTCTGGACGTTAAAAGTAACATATCAACCAAACCAATGAATTTGGCCATAATGATATCAGAAAAGGACAAATCATGGAGGATACGCTCTACTTGCATAACTCTGTCGGTTCCAATTCAATAAACTTGATCAATAGCTGATAACAACATTTTATACAATGTAAAACACATACAAAGACACACTCACATAGAGTCACGAAGACGCCAAGCTTTCGCGGTAAGAGCCGGCCTCGGTGTCTTCTACGTGAATTTTTTTGTTTATTTGTATTTATATAATTTGCTCCATATCTTTAGATGCGAACCAGCTTAAGGCGGGCGCTTGTCTATCCTTCCAGTGGCATCCACACCTCCAGTGCGCATCCCCTCCCCCTCTCTTGTCTCTCCCTACGCCCCCCTTCCCCCTTCTCTCCTGTAGGTATCATATACTCTACTGAGAGGCGCGCATGACAGGTGGCGCGACCCGCTGCATACTCCACTGGGGGTGCCAAGGTAGTTCCATGGTATAAGGTGACGCAGTGCGTGCGCTTCATTATCTCCTACATGTTATCGTTAGCGTGTTAGCGTTAGTGTGTTAGTGTTCTCGCTAGCGCCAGCACAATTCTGCTAGGCATCTACCCGCTGCTTCGCATCTAGACATGGCTCCCTTTAGCAGGAGAGGGTGTTTTTTTTTACTGCTCTCTTTCTACCTCCCTCATCCAATTTTCTCTCTCTATTTCTTGCTTGCTTATCCTACTCTCTATCATTTTCGCTCTCTGTCTGCCACTCTATTTCGCGCTTTTTTTCTCTTAGTATATTTCTTTTGCTCTTTTTTCTCTCTATTTGTTTTTTTGCATTTTTTCGAAGCTATGCTTTACTCTGTGCCCTCCTCCTTTCATTACACTCCATCACATCTCTACTTCACACCTTCGAATTCCTTTCACGCCCTTGTGCTACAGTACGCTACTAGCAAAGTATTATAGCACAAAAGCGTGTCTGCCTGGTTGCTGGAATGTCTGGATAGCCGAATGATTAGCCTTTCGCAAAGTCATGTCATCACGGGATCCATCCATCACAACATGCGTTATATCATCTCAGGAGATTCCCGAGTCACACAATCGTTTGCCATGAAAGGGGCCCAGAAACACTTTTTTTCAAGTAACCATCGATTGAAATTCACTGGAAAAGCTTATTGGCTCGCGAACTCAACGCGCAAAATATTTAGGAATCCGTCCAGTGTGAGTGGAGTTGCTGCGATTGCATTTTCTCTTTTCTCGTCGCGACGAAATCGCTGGAACTTAAGTAGAGAGGGGTGGCAGGGACAGAAAAAAAAACTAGACCCGTGTCTCGGGATCTCGAGCATAACATTTTTTTCTTCGAATGCACAGTGTGATTGCACGGGCACGTGTGGACAAGTGGCGGCATCCCGTGGTAATCTCTGTAATGACCAAAAGCGCCATGTTAAAATCAGCCAATGGCTGATAGGTGGGCTTTCACGAGTGATTTTTGGGCGTCTTTCGTCATTTGCAGTGAAAGAAGAAAGCAATTTTTAGCTGAGTTAGATAATTTTTTGTGAATTCTAGACTGCGTGCTGCGCTATAATATTTGGCTCACGTGTTGTCAGGAGCCTCTACTACCAATTGGCAGCGTTTTATGACTACGGTCAAAAAGTGTTGCAGGGCCCCTTTAAGCTATTGTAAGCATGTCTCTACTTCTGAGGCGATCAACATGCCCACGAGATGAGTAGGCAAAGTGAAGTATGGATCGTTTAACGCTACCATACACCACGCCACTCACTATCCACTTCTTTAAGTAGCTGCGCCCTATCCTTGCACACACAGCCGAAACAAGAAAAAAATAAGAAAAAAGAGCTGCTTGATAGAATTCATGAGCTTTTGTCGTTTGCTTTCACTAACGCTTCACTTTTAAGAACGCGCCTCATATAGCCCTCCAACGAAGCTTCTCGGCCGAATCTCAATCACGGTGTGACGATGGATCTAACAGGGGGACGGTCGAAATCGCGAAGACGAGCCAAGCCAACCACTCGGTCCTGACACAGCTACTTAGCTTCCGGCGAGCCCTTGGTCGGTCTCACTGGCAGCGCCGTCGCTCGCATATTCGCGGGGCAAATCGTACTTTCTAAGCTGTGGTCTGGCGGTTCCCCAATTCGCACACCCATGGGGCTAGCACAAACGCACGCACACACATTCAGAATTAGTGGGTTCCAGCTTCCTTGGGAGCAGCGTGCACCCGTTTCCCCAAATGCGCAGACGAGCTAAAGAGAAGGCGGAGGAGGAAAAAAGCATTCACTATTGCCCATGCTATTTCTCTCCCTTTAACCAAACGCTCTTACTCGTACTATCTTCGCCCTTTATAAACGATGCGCACAACACGCTACTTCCGTTTCCGGCCCTCTCTCCTTCGTATAAGTATAGGCCTTTCCAGCCCCACTTCCCGCCTCCCCGTACAAGCCAGCCTTATTCTGCTCTCTTAGTTTTACGCCCCCCCCCCCCCCACGGTCGCCGCGCCACTCGTCTTCCCGTGCTTATTTTCAGCTCTACTGCTCGCTCGGCTCTCCCTTTCCATTCAAGAGGGGACGCGTCGGCATAGGCAAGTACGGAGAAGAGCGAAGCAAGATGCAACCAAAGTGGGAACAAAACGAACTGCACCTCCCATAAAAGGACATAGAGGGAAGAATCCGAAGACGAGAAAAGGCAAAACCTATTGATTTTCGTTAAGTGAATTACTTCACGGTCTTTCGCCTCCTCGTGTGTTCTTTCCCGATGTCACGTGGAACCCTCCTTCACACTTCTTCTCCTCCCAATCGAATGTACCTCCTTTACTTTATCTCCACAATCTCCTTTTTCCGTCATTTCTTCTGTTTGGATGTTTCGCCTCCTTCTCGTTTCCAGCTCCCCTAGCCTGTCTCTTCGTTTATTCGCCTTGATCACCTCGCCTCTTAAAACACAAGAGAAAGTGGATAGGTCGGAAAAAAGAAGACGCTGATCATGGTGCCTTGTTTTCTTCTCGGTGTCTCCACGCCTACCATATCAACTCACTCCTCTTCCATGACGCCCCGTGTTGAAATCACCCAGCGTTTCACCGTGGCTCGTCATTCTCTTTGACTGAGAATGAGCGGCGATTGATTTGCTCTGCGCCGTTGCGTACACAGCAACATTATTCCCTGATTGAAGGTTGGCTCAAATTTGTCGTAGCGTAGCTGAACAATGCTTATGTATCATGCTTCCTGTTTTGTATTTTTGCTAGCGCTTGCTAGCAAGAAAAGTAAGCTTAACAGTCTGCTACTTATTTGGAGTAGACTGGTGTTCATTACCTGCATTTTTCTCAAGTTTAAATGCAATGTTTAAGACACGACTTTGTATTCTGCGAACGTTTGAAATGTCATATATTTTTCAAAGGCTTGCTGCAGGTGTGCTTTAAAATACGCGATCGTGTTCGTAAGGCATGTCGATTCAACGCCATCTACCCTTATTTCCAAGCACAAGTTGCACAAGTGTGCTGTCTGTAAAACTGCGCAAAAATACTAGACACAAAGCGGCGAGAACGCTAGGACGGGTGCCTCTTTTTGCGCCGTTTTTAACTATGATCACTCCTGCCAAATTCACTATTTCTACTCAGTATTATTCAGTCACATTAATATTTGATACAAGCAAAGAAGCTGGCAGACAATTAGGCATGAAAAGAAGACAATATTTGCCGTATACTAATCACCGCAAACTATTCTATGTGAAATAAACTTCTTTTGATAGTTGATGATGTGGTTGTTCTCGCTTGAACTGAAAGAAATTGAAGTGGACGAATGGCTACTCTTTTCATTGCTGTGGCTTGCCTCGGAACTGTAACGAGGTGTAATCCAATGGTGATACCTATAATCCCAAATAAAGCTATTATGCACACGACTCCTTTTGGGAGCATGCTGTGTAACTATATTCAAAACTACAGGGTCCATTGTCAGTGCAGCTAACAGCTTGATATTGTGGTGAACCCTACACCATACGTGCTGTAATGACATGGGCTTCAGGTCATCGGCACTGAACAAAAAGCAGTACTGTCATTTCAATTTTAATCATCATCATCATCATCGTCGTCATCATCATCAACATCGTCATCAACAACAGCAGAAGCAGCAGCCTGACAACACCTACTGCAGGACAAAGGCCTCTCCCATGTTCCACCAGTCAACTCGGTTTTGTGTTCGCTGCTGCCACTTTATACACAGAAAATTCCTAATGTCATCTGCGCGCCTAACTTTCTCTCTCCACCTCACCCGCTTGCCCTTTCATAAAATCTAGCCTGTGACCTTTAATGACCAGCGGTTACCTTGCTTTCGCAATATACGTGTCCTGCCCATGACCCCATTTCAAGGAATATAAGAGTATAAATCATAATCCGTCCAGTATGATAACGTTATTCGTGATGCACCAATTAGGGTTAATTGAAATTTATGACGGCATGCCATGTCACGCTGAATGCGATTGCCAGTTTGGTTTTCAAGATGAAGCATCAAGTTGAAGGCAACTTGGCATACTGAGTTCGGGCAAAAATGGCAGCACAGTAGTGCTGCGCACGGCGCCGGACCATGGCATTATGGCCCCTGTCAAGTCGTGAAACGCTAAAGAACGACACACACCAAAATTTTCTCCTGATTTGAGAGTGTCACCGATAAAGACACCATTCCCCGGAGACAGGAGCAGTAAGCGCGAGAGTATTGTGTAAAAAGGTCTCGATACGATAGCTTGGAAGTTATTAGAACGCCAAGGCGAAACGTCAATGGAGCGAGTCACCCAAACACGCGTGGAGGTGTCAGGCTTTCTCACGCCATCCACCGAAGCTTCATGTGCTTTTCTACGGTTCAGATTTTTTTTCCTTAAATTACAAAAGCTGACGATTCCGTCGCACCTTTTCCGGAAGACCATGTGCCCATTGTAGTTGCATATGCCCGCAGTTCGCGCGCTCCAAAAATGTCTCGGGCTCACAGATATATGCTTCCTGCTATGGCAAACATTCTCTCGTCAGCACTTCAACCAATATTTAACTTCTCCTCTGCTTTTCTTGTTCTCGCTGTGCACAAATGTCCGCTCTGTCAGGTATATCCTATCACCACCTATTCCCTTCCTTCCAATATTTGGAAGATCTTGCGCTTCGTCGTCGACATCTCGCTGTCGACGAGGGCTTTAATGCATGCATGGAAATCCGGTCGAAAGCCGGAGAGCTAGCCATGTCTTATTTGAGGAGCCATTGTTGTACGCGTCACCATCCAAGAAGCGATCTCGCTTTCTGGTATAAACTCTTGTGCCACCACGCTCCTGCACATTTTGCTTTTGCCTATGCACGCCATCTCCTCGCGTGCATTTCATGCTTCTGCTTTTGCGCCTGCCTTCTGTTCAGCCACGCTCTCCTCCCACCATATATATGCGTACGTTGATTAACTGCTGTGCCTTATCGCCTCGACTGGGAAGAGAGCTCGCGTGGACCTCCTGGCGGGTACGGTGACGTTTGGCGTGTCCCTCCTTTTCGTCTCGGGCTGATAACACACTCCACTGCGGGTCGATATTTGTAATATCGCGAAAGGCCCAAAAAAACTTTGGGAACCATCAGCGCTAGACGTAGGTGAGAAAGCGAACAGGGCGTGCTCGAAGGAAATGCAAGGAGTAGACTGTGCGAAGGCGTCGGTTGGTTCTTTTCGTATAAATGGGGCTTGTAAATAGCAACGTGCCGTCTTGTTCTTTTTAAAACGTTTTCTGCCGTTTGAGAACCTGTCACGCCAGCTTTATCGCGCCGTTTTATGCATTCACTCTCGATATACTTGAGACTAGGCGTATAAGGCACCCAGGTGGGCGTTCAGAAGCGGTGCCACTATATTGTGTTTTTAACAGGTAACAATTATGCGCAAAAATTAAAGAATATGCCAGGAAATGGAAACAATTACCAGCCGACACTGTGAAAGTCCTCCAGCGTGTATCAAAACTGTAGGGAGCTTTATCACTCGAGGTAATTGAACCACTTGGCCTTCCTGTCATTGAAGTTTCCTTAATTCTAACACCAGCTTGCTTAGTGATTTAGAATGTGTATGAAAAACGATTATGACTAGGTGAAGTTCATTTCCTTGAAATTAAACATGGTTTAGTTAAAGAATTGTGAAGCAGCTTCTCATTTGCCCGTTTCTACAAGTGATAGTAGTGATTAAAGCTACGAAAATTACTTGGCGATGTTATTCCTCACGGACGTGCATCCCCACTATTTTTAAATGACATTTCAGTATTTTTTGTTTAACTGACCATCAGAGTATCTTGAGTGTTTCTTCGGTTTGATATGAGTCACACCAATCTCTATATCTTCATTGCTTCACCCATTTATTCCACGATTCATTGAAGAAGGCGATACATCTATAGAAAACAAACACGATCGCATATATACAGCACATAATATAAAAATAAATTTATTCTTCAACGCCGTGTACTGACGAGTCCACCGAGAGGTGATTAATCCTGTCGTTTTTTACTGCGTAAGTTTGCCCTATGACATCACAACGCACTATACAAAATTGCACAGCTGCATTTCCTTCATGAAGTCATGAATGGACCCGTGGTTCCGGCCATAAATTCGTCACTGCATGTCAAGTGGCCGGCCTGCTGGAGTCCCCCAAGCCGCAGATGGCATGGACGAGTCGCTTCAAGCACAGGACATGTTCAAAAAAGGTGGTTCAAGACTTCTTCCCGCACCAGCGGGGGGCGAAATGGGCAGCTTGAGGTTGCGTCGGTGTAGCTCCACTTGGCGCTGACTGAAGGCGTCACAGCCGCACTCACGCGAACCTTTCGGAGCAATGGCTTCCCTTGAAAACAAGTCCACTCAGGAGTGCATGAGCACGCAGAGGTATGAAATCTCGCGTGGTGCACCGAAGATTTTCTTTGTGAATGTCCACAGTGTCAGAAGGTAGCAGCAGGAGTAGAGGTAAGGGGTACAACATAACGGTTAAAGGGTGACAAGTAGCATCCACCGCGGTATGAGGCAGAACACTAGATCGGTGAATCCAGCACACGCGAACCGAGCACTGAAATGCTGCAGCACAACAGTGAAATTGCACTGCTTCATCCACAGAGTGGTCAAAGCGACAGAGTGCGCGAACAGCTTGCGTCGAGAGTCCGTAAAAGGGGTGAGACTTGATGGGTATTGCATCTCGACGAGTGACTTAGAGGCTGCGAGACCATCAAAGAGAGCAACTAGTTTGACCAGTATGGATGTAATGGTGATCTCTGACGCATAGGAACAAGTCTAGTGGATATTTTGGGTGAACACGGCACAGCAAGGAAGTGTGAAGTATAAATGAAGTCAACCCGGCATCCACATATACTCTTAGTTCAAGTTTCTGAGATTCCGAAATGAAAGAGGGGAACTGAGTACACCGAGACGAATTCGCTTCTTGACGGATACATCCCAGGGGCTTATTGGTGGTCACTTGACAATTATCCCATTGTGGCACTGGAAACGTGAGTTCGTCAAGCGAAGGGGTTTTAGGGTCCATGTTATGCGTTAAGGCAGCAGCCACAGGAACTTTGCTGTACATTGTTGTCCTTGCCTGGCGTCTTTGGTGAATGAGCTCGTCAAGCGTATTGAGCTGTGCGTTAGCCTGAAGTCTCAGAATCGGAATGCACTTTGGAAGGTCGGTGATCACACTCATGGCTTGACGACTGAGAGTTCCTAATTGCACATATTCTGTTTTGCCCAGCGCTGAAACTGTGCTTGGTACATGAATTGAGGCTGGAACACTGAACATACCAGAACCGTGCGATACGAGTTCGCACTCCGCCACTTTGCTGAGCGATGTGATGAAAAAGTTGAAGCATGATGGCGGCAGTTCTGCGTTCAGACAGAAGCCATAGTGAGACCAATCCAGACGCAGTCTACGCCAAAGACGTGGATTGTAGACGCCTCTGTGAGAACACGACCATCAAGCGTCAGTCGTACAGGGATTCAGTCAAGTTTGCGACGCCCCCCCTTATTGGCAATGCTAGTATCCTTTTCTTGTGAGATTGTGAGTCCTGCTGAGGAACATCAGGCAAATGTGGCATAGAGTCTGCAATGCCCGTACTTGATGGCTGAAAGACGAGGAAGTCAACCACACTGTCACGTCATGAGCATACAAAAAATATTTTAAGTCGGGAATGCTTGACCGCTTGCATGCCATTAAAAGTAGTGCAACGTTGAATAATATTGGCACCAGAACTGACCCTTCAGGTACTCCACGTTGCGTGTTGAAGTTGCCGTATTTGCTACCTAAGAGGCGGACGGAGAAAGAGCGCTCTCCTATAAAGGATTTGATTGAAGATTGGATAGGACCGGCCAAGTGAATTCATTGAAGAACCTCAAGGATTGCTTCGTGGCTGACGTTGTCTTAAGCTCGGTGCATGTCCATAGCTGTCAAAGTTCGTACATGGTGTGAGCAGCCACCTATAAGCATCGCATAAGAGAGGTATTCCAGCTCATCTTTGGTTCCAATATGAGGCCTAAATGTGATATGGGCGGGTTGATAGTCTTTGAAGTGCTACAAACACCTTGTAAGGCGCACAAGAGGTGCGTAGTCACCATTTTTTTCAGGATTTTTACATAAAGCAACGGAGAGCACAATTGGTCGCAGCTTCCCTAAACACCATGGGGTTTGCCTTGTTTCGGGATGGCTATATCAACCGTATGTTTCTATGACGCTTGGACTTTTCCCCGACATCCAGACCCCATTATTGAGATCCAGGAGCCACATGAGTATAGTATCCCATCAACGCAGGGAGCTGTCTGAGGTTCAGCTTTTTCAATCGCCGCCAGCAGCGTGGTCGTAATAAGCGACGACTCCATAACATCGGGATCGTCGGGACTTAGGACGACTGGTCCCACCTGTTTGAGAATAGAGAACGGCCGTGAAATTCGGTGGGTGCACTGTCAAAATTTGAATACAAGGATCTTGTAACCTAAGGTGCAAATAGAGCAGAATTTTCCCCAGATCTCTGGCATGCACAGCATGACGAATAGGGTACTCGTGCACCTGACTCCTTTGCATGAAAGGTACACCAAATCAAATAAGTTGTAAAGGAAGGGCCAAGTCATGCATATTATTGCATCCACATGCTTGTCTGCGAGCCACTGCGGTCAGTCGGTGGAGGTTGTACCGATCCACAGAATATATGGGGAGCGAGAAAGAGCTCTCTCTGTGCTATGACGCTCTGCCCACAATCCAGCTATTTTAGCCACTACTGTTAGTATCAGTTTGCCAACCATAACTTCAAGGCGTTAAATTTTAAGACATGTATAAATTTCTCGGATCGTTTCATGGCGTACCTTGAGGTACACCAAGAACCATCAACACCAACATAAAATCAAGTCAGATTACTCTATTGTTCAATACAAGAATTTTGACTATTTTACCGCTCTAATATCTAGTACAATACGGATTTACGCATTATTTGGTTGGCTGTGTCTTCAGGCTATCGACTTCACCTGGACGTATACATTGTCTCCGGTTCTAGATATCTCGATGGGCAGCATTTATCAGCTACACTAGAAACAACTCCTGTTATGCCAAGTTCATTTGAACTTTAGCACAAACAATTGAACAGCTATGCTTCATTATCAATGACCATTCAGAAACCATCCATTTACTCTAGTCAAAATGCACAAAAAAGAACTCGTCAACTACACCACCAACCTGTTCACGAAACCATTCGAATCGAAATTAAAATAGAACTGTGTGGACATATTTGCCCACGCATCAGGCAATTCACACGCTCGTAGCGCTACCACGGGCACACATGGTACATTAAAAAAAACGACCTGCATATTTCGCATGTGCTTTATCGTGGCCAAGGCTTTGGTGCGTCATGCTATCTGCCACTTGTGCCCTATTTGGGGCGCCGCAAGGAGATTTGATCGTAGACGGTGGCTCACAAAAACTCTTTCTCGTTGCTAAAACAGTCTAAATGTGTCTCGCTTATTCTCTCTTCACTTTTTTTTACTTTGTGCAGTCCAGTGAGGTAAACAAAAGCCAGAAATGTTGCAGAAGCACGCTTCTCTGCAAAAAACCCCAGTGAAGTACAAAGTCCGCCCGGTGGGCTGACAAATCTTCTCTAAGCTCACCACGTTTCGTGCCTGCATGTCCCGTATATAACCCGCTACCACGCACCCGCAACAAATTTCCAGCGTTGGTCGGTCGCTTTTCGCTTGAACGTCTTCACTAGTGCGGCCGCAGTATACGAGGCTGCAGCGCCGCAGCCCGTGCCGCTACAAGAGTGACGGCCATCAGTATGCGGCTCACGCGCTTCTTTACGCGCCTCAGTTGCTGTGCATCAGTCAAGCAGACTCTATTCTCCTTACTTTCGAAGCCCGCACGGTCCCCCCTTCCTTGCTTGCGTGCCTGCCGGCTTGTGTGCGCGCGCGCACGCCGGCACCGCCCCCAGTGTGTGAGTGCTGTGCTCGACTGTTGCGTATGCGGAATATTTACACGCAATCTAGCAAAGGCGTATCCCGCTGCGATTTTCTAAACCAGAACAGCGCCAGCCGCTGGCATCAGTGGTGCAGTCTTCATGGAGCGGCAGTGTTGCTATCCTGTTTAAAAAGGCACGGTTCACGGTGTAACAATGGAAGGGAGTAAAATGACGGGAGCTTGAGCAAGTTGGTGTTCAATCAGGAACAGTAACACAGAGGTACGTCCCCAGCGCTGTGTCCGCTTCGTACCTCTGTGTTACTGTCCCCTTTGCGCACTGTAGGTGTTCAGTGAAATTGCGCAACGAAAATGACTGATAGTTTTCCCGTTTCTTCTGCGAAGGCGTATGTGTACTTTGTAGAAGACATATTCTAGTAAAGAATTGCATTGCATATGCACCCGCTAGAATGTGATCCATAAAATTATAGTTGAACCCCTGCCCTCCTCTGTTCTCAAAAAGAATAACTTATTTTCAATGGCGGGCAAGGGGTGGAGGGCAAGGGCAAGTCGGTCAAAGATAGAAGGATCGGGCAGAACCAGCCAGTATGCCGTCAGTGTGTCGGTAACAACAGGAAAGTCGTCGCTCCATATACGAAAACGTATGCTTCCTGTTTGCTTGAGACAGCATGCAGTCGCGACTGCGATAGCGCAGTGCTGCTTGAGCGTGTGTCGCACACTCGGACGGTGTTTTGGAGCCTAAAAGGTGAACCATGGGAGTGGCCCATTTGAAAGGCGGCAATCGAATTTCACCGGGCTCACTGTGGCTAACACGGAGGAAGGAAAGGTAGGAGAGGGTATGCCCAGCCGGTGCGCAACGTGAAAATTGTGGAGAAAATGACATCATGGCGGCCATATTCACTGGGCACAATGGCGGCGTTCCTATGGTTACGTGTTGCGCAGTGGAGCTGGTCTAGCGGTGAGCAGCCGCGACAGGCAGTGGCATGTGTGCCTCCCCAGGTCTATAGTGCTGAGCCGTGGTGGACCATATCCGTGCTCTGCGCCTCGTTATTGGTTACGCGGTGTTCTCCTGGCAGTTACTGTACTCTTAGCAACGTTTACAAATCCTTTTGTCCGTCACGGGGTTTCAACAGTGCGTAGAACGAGCACATATCCATGTGTCGTGCGGCGGATGAAGCAATTAGTGTTCAGCGAAATTGCGTTGGGCACCATGACGAAGCGGAACGATGACGAACGCCCTGCAGGTTAGTAACGGTTGGGCAGTGCTCCTGCTTGTGACAACGGATGACGCTGCTGAGCCCAGCAAGACGCACTGAGGAGCATGTGCACATACGTAGTTTGGTGTTCTCTGTGTACAGTAATAACTTGCATGTGCGTATTAAAACACCTTTTCTGTTCCGATTCGTATACTATCCCCCAGCATTGAATGTAATCTCAACGTAAGAGCAACCGCGTTCAAGTGTCACTTGCACCGTGCTCAAAGTCACCACGGTCGCAGAATGCTGATGCCGGTGAGTTTCACGCGCAACAGGAACACAGTGACCGGGCGCTGCGTCGGCCGCGTGGCGGAATGCAACCGTAGAAGGTGTATGACCGATCGTGTTGTCTGTGCAGTTGCTGAAATAATGACGTGAAAACACTCGCCGTTGTCAGTGCATCTAGCACGCGTTCTCTTGTACTTGCTTCGTTGTTGGTGAGTTGTTACTCGTTGTTAACACTCGGACGAAATGATTTCGTCGAAGGTGTCACGCTGGCCCAGAGTGTTGAGCCCCGTTCCATCTGTTTCGGATTGTGACGGCACGCGCGCTGCGCAGCTCACGCGCTTTCCGAGCAGGAGAGAAAGTCATGCCATCTGCTTTACATTCGTATGTAAACAAGAGGGGAGAATTCGCCCAGTCTATATGGCCGACTTCCGGCTTCGTCGCGGCTTCACAACGTGTGACGTCAGGGCCTCTCCTACCTTTCCATCCTCCGTGTCGGCTAATGTGTTCCGACTACGCCGTTTCCGACTTTCGCTCCTGCGTGTTCAATTCCGCGGCTTTTCACATGCCGCGCCGCTCGTTTATACGAAAAACGTGAATGTTTTTCCTCGATTTTGCAGCGGCTGCCTGGGCCTTTTGTTTCACCGCCGCAACGGAGGCATGCTTGCTGTTAGCACGTCTATTCTTTGCGTGAACCAGAGTTTAAGCTTATAATGCGGGGAAGCAACAGGACATAATGAATGAAACCTATGGCTACACGCGGTCATGGTACACATGTTATATTGGGGGTCCTGTAGACAAAGAAGGAATAAATGAAAAGGAGCAAGGTCCGATCGTCTCATGTAAAAATAGGTGAATAGCTTCGAATATTTAAACATGAGAGGAGAAAAGGCAGAGCGCGATAAAAACGTGATATGCGTACATATAAAAAAAAGTCGGCAGCCAATTACAGCCGGTATGCTTGGCGCGTTTGTTCTTAGAATTGTAGCAAGGCATTTAAAGCCGTTTTTATACGCATAGTTTGACCGAGGGAAGCAGCTGCCGCATTTACACCGAAGCCATAGCCTATTTTGTTTTTGGCGACACGTTCAATTTCTTTATATGTTTTCGAGAGCATATACACATATATACTTGAATATATCAGCGTTGGCAGTGACAGATACAGTTTCGCCGGCGGAAATATTTGGTGTATATGATAGGCATAGTTACTCTCGCGAGCATTCGAATACTATGAATTTATTTTTTTAATTATAAATATGATTAGGGATACATCACGCTAATTTTAGCCTTTCTAAAAATCATATCAATGACAGCAGTAGCACTTTCGATTGCAAGCATCAAACGATAGCCCCACTCGCCATCGTTACCCAAGTTCATCTGCACTTTTGTCAAGCCTGCTTTAAATCAAGAAAAAAGGGGTCCTTTCCACAATGTGATCCCTGCGAAGTAAACATATTCCAACTGTGACAGTGGCGGACCTTCCGATATGCTGCAGACAAGTTCACACTTCATGTAGAAGACAACGCGTAAGATCACAGAAACAGGCACCCACATAAAACGCACACGTCCACTCTTTACCCAGATTCTTCCGTGCGCAGCGCCTGTGATGCCTAATTCATAAACTTAGATCTGCAGAAACCTAAGGGCAGCGCTTGAATGAGAAACCACTTTTTGTTATGCAATATTCGGAGGCCTGATTGATATGTGGGGTTTAACGTCCCAAAACCACCATATGATTATTAGAGACGGCGTAGTGGAGGGCTCAGAAAATTTCGACCACCTGGGGTTCTTTACCGTGCGCCGAAATCTGAGCACACGAGTCTACAGCATTTCCGCCTCCATCGGAAATGCAGCCGCCGCAGCCGGGATTCGATCCCGCATCCTGCGGGTCAGCAACCGAGTACCTTAGCCACTAGACCACTGCGGCGTGGCAATGTTCTTAGGGCTTATCAATTGATTGATATGTGGGGTTTAACGTCCCAAAACCACCATTTGATTATGAGAGACGCCGTAGTGGAGGGCTCCGGAAATTTTGACCACCTGGGGTTCTTTAACGTGCACCCAAATCTGAGTACACGGGCCTACAACATTTCCGCCTCCATCGGAAATGCAGCCGCCACAGCCGGGATTCGAACCCGCGACCTGCGGGTCAGCAGCCGAGTACCTTAGCCACTAGACCACCATGGCGGGGCGTAGGGCTTATCAAACAACATCGAAAAGGTAGTGTTTTCAGCGGCCTGCAAACTTTAAAAGTGTGCTTTCTGCTAACTAAAACAGAAAAAAAACAAAAAAGAAAAATGAACATTGTTTGTTCAAAAAGAACTGAAAGAATGTCTACTAATTGTACCTAAAATGTCAATCATGAAATTCCTTTGCCATGTGGCTGGTTGTATGTTAGCCATACCGGCCACTGCATAATAAAGTTATGCCCGACACTACGGCAACCAGTACATGGTGCAGGCTCCTTGGATCATGAGAGCTTCGATATAAAGAGCGCTGAGGTGATACAGACCTATATGCCGAAAGTACGAGAGGAAGGCAGGAGCTGTCAAAACAAAGGATCATGCTACAGGTTACAATGCCAGATTAAAAAAGTCTGCTCGATGCAAGTAAAACAAAAGCGTATAGTAAAACTCCCGTTAAACAGTTTTAATTACGAGAGGGAAAAAAAAGAAAGACGGACTAAGACATTGCTGCACGCGTTGACACAACACGCTGAGTAAGCCGATGGCTGGCTCCGATTATAAACACAAGAAAGAAAAAAAAAAGAATAAAAAGAAGTGGGAGTGGAAGGTTTTTCTTCCTCCGCACTGTCAGCAGCTTTGGGGTGCGGAAGACACCGCAGCTGCCACGTCAGATGACAACCCTCTCTCCGATGCCGTCATCATAAACACAGCATTTTTTGTTTTTTTATGCGTCTCACCCTTCCGCGAAAGGCACCCAGCACATCTCTTCGGGACGGCCGAAAAATCGTCCGGCTCAGCACGGTACATCTCTGCGCCTACATGAATCATCTGCCGTTCGCGCCTTGATCCACGGCTGTCATCACCTCCCGCCGTGCCAACGAACACCCACGTTGGTTGAAGCGGCATGAAAACTGAAATAAAACTAATAAGAAGAAATGATGTGCTCTAAGGAAAAAAAAAGAACGACGCTTCCGCCACTGCGCCGCGCTTGCCATGGGTTGCGAGAAACAACAGTGGTTTTGCCCCTGCAGCTAAATAGCGGAAATAATTGAATGACGTACGCTGTTGCTTTTCAAAGAAATATAAGTAAAACATATAAAGTTAAACGATACTAGCATACTTATAGTATATTTAGAGGATCACGGGTCCCACGATGTTTCACATGCATGGTTAGCGGGCGTAGCATAGTCCTCGTTTCACGATATGGAAGATGAAGATTGCGGCGATGCGAGGAATATAACACTATTTTAATGAAAAATGACCGAATAATCAAAGAAACGCAAAAAGGCACTAAAACACAGGGTGACCGCTGACTCAAACCGAAAAAAAAAAACAATTATTTGAATCCAGAAAAACGAAGTGAAACACAGTAAAACAAAGCGAATATGTCAAGAGATGAAGTGCAAAATTTTCACAGTATTGTAAGCATGACCTCCCAGAACACCTTCTAAGTAGAAAATCACTCTTTTTGTCCGTCAGTGACAACGACGCCTGGCTGACGCGTGCGTCTTACATTCTTTAAATAATGCGTTTCAGATATACCCTTCACATCCACCCAAGATGTAACGAGGAGACGAAAGAAGTCGAGTGTATCTACAATATTTACGAACTCACAGTAATTGATTATAAAAATAACGGAGATGACGAAAACAGGACGCACCTAGTCCTTCACTTCTTCGCAACCTGTCTTTAAGTGGCACAAAACAATATGAAAAGATTCACTCACCCAACGAGCAACATGGTGTCTGCGTGTTGACATGACAATATTGCCTGAGCATCTATGCATATGGGAGAACAGCCACACGTGTAGCAGTGTGGCGCGAGATACAAAGCACCCGATTAAAATCAGCGACTAATTTTGCTCTTTTAAACGCAGCTTAAGACATGTGCTGGCTTAGCTCCCGTATGAATTCTCACAAGAGGGATCTGGTGGACAACACCGTATTTACTAGGCAGTTACTTATGTTTCATATGGTTCGCTCCACAGTGTTTACTTTTGCAATGGTTCATTCACAGATCTTACAATAATGAAGCGATTCCTAGTGGCAGCTCCATCATAATACTTAGAACTACTGAATAAGCTTCCTGTCACTTGCACTGTCATTGTACAGAAATAAATTATCTGCCTGCCACAATCACCTGAACCGACTAAAAAGAACATAAATGTTAGTTAGTAGTTGCAACATATATTACTATTAAAGTTTCAATTCGTTTTCTTTATTCTTCAATATACGAACCCTAACGCAACCAGTGTGATTTTACCTATAGGCACGTGCAGCGCAGAGATCCCATGTTTGAGCAAGAAAAAAATTGTTTGCTTTATATTATGATGACACAAAAATCAAGAACATGCAACGCAGAGTCAATTACGCGGACCTTGTGAAAAGCATGTCGTTCTAAGTATATAGTGGTAATTGTTCACCAATTCAGTGTGCCCTTTATCCTTATGCGCTGCTATCAATTGTGAATTGTGTTGTAGATCATAACGGCTGTGACAGTACGCCACATTGCGACGTATGTTTCCACTTTTCCCAGGATCTAAAGAGGACTACAAAATAACATGCGATTTCAAAACGAAGGTAAAAATGTCTCGACTCCCTCTTCTGAAACTAATTACCACAAGTCAACAAGTTCATGCGCTAAGATTAAAGCAAAAACGCATTGTGGGAGATGAATCAGCAACGTAAGCGAAGTAACGAGCAATGAACTGCCTTCATCTGAGTGTTTCGCCGCTAGGGGGCCACGTGTGCGGACGCGGGTCGCATCGGTTTCCGCAAGATTTCTATGGTTTTTCGGCGATTTCTGGTTGTTTTGAAGTGCATCGGATTTCGTGAAGTACAGCGAACAGGTGAAACGTCGAATTTCAGCGGTGAGTGGCTGTTTTTCGGTCTTCTGCAAGCTGAAAACTTCGAGGCAGCGACCGTCGCGCCCGGCCAGACGCACCGCCGCATAGCGGCTTCTGCGTCGTGGTCGCGTCTCAAGCGTCGGCGGATGGACGCTCTTCAGGAAACACCGAGGTCTCCTCAGGAGCAGCCACTGGTTCACACAGATGAGGAGTCTGCTACAGAAACCACTCAAATGGACGTTCAGACCTGGTCACTGCAGGGTTCGTCCGAAGAAGTCGACAATGTGTCCTGCAGGGGAACGCCAGGATGGTGCCGCATGGACGGAGGATGGCTGGCACACGGTTTTGACACGCCGGCAAAAGAAGAACCAGAAGAAAAACCAGAAAAAACGCGTCAGAAGCTGTGGAGTGCAACGCCTCGTCAAGCAGCCCACCGAAGCAGGGAAATCAGGTGAAGCGCCGACGTCGTACGAGAAGTCGCCGTCCGCTCCCGCCCCTGCCAAAGGACGACATAAGATCATCCTTAGGCCTCACAAAGGCCTCGCCGTAAAAGACGTACTCGGCTATGAACTTTCCCACCGCTGTAATAGACGCTTGCCACCGACACTTCGACGGTGGTTGCTTCATGCTGCGCGTTCCACCCGGGCTCGAATATTATCATCGTATCGACGCCCCACGAGCATGTAGCCAAAGAGCTGCGAGAGATCACGCATCTGAATATCAGGGGACGAGTGCACTCATTCAACTCGTATGTGGCGGATCCTGAGGACGTCCTACGAGGCATAGTCCATGGTATTCCGTCGGGGACTTCTCAAGCAGAACTCATGGCGAATCTCCGTGTGAGAACACAGGGGGTCAAGATTGAGCGGGCACGCATGCTCGGATCTACGAAGACCGCCATCATTACCTTCACGGGCAGCACACTGCCTAGGTGCGTCTATTCATGGGAGCGGAAGCCATCTGTTATCCCCACAAGCCTACGAGGCAGGCTTGCAAGGTATGCCACTCCACAGGGCATCGAACTGACGTGTGCCCAACGCCCGACGCCAATGTATGCTCCACGTGTGGAACAAGTGAACCCGCACAAGGACACGAGTGTACCCTAAGTGCGTGATATTGTGGTGAGGACCATATGACAGGTGACAAAATGTGCAAGAAGAAGCTTAAAAACACGTCCCGCCTAGGAGGTCCCGAGTGGATCAGCCAAAAACGGAGGCACCATCCACGCTGGTTCAGCTCCGAGCGGGACTCGTCAGTGGAATCACGCTCACGTTCAAGATCCAAGTCACGGGCTTCCTCAAAGGGTCGAGCCCAGTCTGCGTCCAGAAAACAACTCAACAAACAGCCGCATCAGCAGCAGCACCAACAGCAGCAACAGCAGCAGCAACAACAACAGCAGCAGCAGCAGCAACAGCAGCAACAGCAACAGCAACAGCAGCAGCAGCAACAGCAGCAGCATCAGCAGCAGAAGAAGAAAGCGCTGGTACAATCTTGACCGCCGCCCAAAGAGTGGACGGAGGCAGCCGCCTGCCAGCCAGCAAACACGGTGAGCTGGGCGAGGATTGTGTCTCCATCTGCTCCCTTAATTGAGAATCCCGAATATCAGAAAATGGTTGCCGAGAATAAGCAGCTTGCTTTAGAAAACGAGAAACTTCGATGCCAGATTAAGGAGGAACGCCGGGAGTTCCACAAAATCATATCATCTTTAGAAACCAAACTTGAAGCCAGGCTTAAACGCCTTAGAGGCGAACAACAACGCCACTCATGCTATCTCCAGGGCAACCGTAGCCCACTCTTTGGAGGGAGGAACGGCGAAAGTAGACATACCTCAGAGGTTTAGCGAGGAGGCCCACGTTAGCCAGTTACAGATGGGGGAACAGTTGCAGAGCTTGCGAAACTTAATGCGAGAACTCCAATCACAACAGCAACGAGCAGCGTCTGAACTCCGAGAGCAGATGATGCAGCAAATGCATCAAATGTTTTCGGAGTACAGGAAAGAGTTTGCAGCAGAAACGGAAACAACAAAGACGATACGTTAATGACTCAGTTGTAGGCATTCAGCGTGCCATCAACAAGCGGGTCAGTGTTACCCTCCGCGAGCAGTCCACTACCGAAGGACCGTCGAATCACGGAGAAAGCAGACACCCCCAATAAAGGCAGTAGTCACCATGGCGCGAACTAATTCCCACGCAAAACTCCGACCACCTAGAAATCTGGCAGTGGAATTGTCGCACGTTCCCAAAAACGAGCGGCGGCATTGCAGAATTACATCCATTCGGCACTAATCCCACCTGATGTAATATGCCTGCAAGAAGTTGGGAACCGTCTCCGTCAAATTGCAGGGATATTACACATTATACGATCCAAATACCCCCGCGTTGCAGCGCTGGTGAGTAACTTCATGACAGTCGCGCTAGATCATTAACGATCAGACTGACATTAATCACCAAATTAAATCGATGTCTTTCCCACAAAAACGAGAAAAGTACGAACGAAAATTTTAAACATATACAGTCCTCCCAAAAACCGGAATGACGACTTCGGCCCACTCCTAACGAGGCAGTTCGAGCCGTTGGCAACCAGAGATCAATTAGTGGTGGTGGGCGACTTTAATGCTCCGAGCACCGCTTGGGGCTACGTCCGGGATTCACCCAAGGGAGTGTTATTAGAGAACACCACGTCTAAATTAGGTTTTACCCTTATCACTCTGCCAACAGCACCCACCAGGGCTTGGTAATAGCATAGCAGGGACACGTACCCTGATTTGACCTTCACCTTCAACATTAAAAATGCCACGTGGTCAAACCTCGATGAAAATCTTGGTAGTGACCATTATATTCTTAGCACTTCTATAGCATCACCAAAAGTTCGTCGTGTCGCTGGTGACGTTGTGATGACAGACTGGGTGACCTTTCGAAAGCGCCCTCTGCCGGAGCAAACGCCCTGTGATGTCAGTGGGTGGGTTGCTTTCATATTCGAGAAACGCATGATGCCACCTCTAAGAAAATAGCGCGCACAGTTGAGGCGCCTGCGATAGACCGGCACCTATTGCACATGTGGGATAGTAGGCGACGCCTGATCAAGAGGTGGAAAAAAACAACGCCTCAACCGCTGCCTCTACAGGCGAATCGCTGCTCTGTCGGAGGAAGCGAATGAATACGCCACGAAACTTGCCACCGATGGTTGGGTGCAGTTTTGCGGTTCTCTCCGCGGTACACTAGGGACTAGCCAGACGTGGGCGATACTGAGGTCCATGCTGGAGCCGGACAAATCTAAATCCTCCATGAACCGCATTCTTCAAAGAATAGTACACAGCTACCCCGGCACCGACGGAGAGTTGATCCAGGCGCTTAAAGACCGTTATAATCGGTACTGATGTGGTTCCGCCAAGTACATTAGAGTACATCGGTAGCGAGAATGCCACATTAGACGCCGCAATCACGAAAGAAGAGGTTTTCGCGGCAGCCCAGGCAGCCAATCGGAACTCTGCGCCGGGATCGGATGGTATAACAAACGCTATGATAAGAAACCTCAGCACTGAGGTTCTTGAGCAGATAACGCAATTTCTCAACGACCACTGCTGGTCCCAAGGTCACGTTCCTCCGGAGTGGAAGGAAGCCAAAATAATAACTATACCAAAGCCCGGTAAAGCACCATCGCTCGGAGCCCTGCGGCCCATTTCGCTTACTTCGTGCATGGGCAAGCTCTACGAGCGAGTAGTACAGACACGGCTTCAAAATTACATTGAAAAAGAAAATCTGTTTCCCGCTACCATGATTGGTTTTCGCTCCGGACTCTCAACCCAGGATGCCTTCCTCCTTTTAAAAGAAGAGGTCATGAGTTGCGTAACCCAGGGGAGGCGAACATTTGGTCTTGGCCCTCGACCTCAAAGGGGCCTTTGATAATGTTTCGCACGAGGCCATTCTCTCTGAACTCAACACAATCGGCTGCGGAAAACGTACATTTAACTACATTAAATCCTTCCTCTCTGGGCGGACGGCAACTATTGGGATAGGCGACACGAGATCGGTGCCGTTCTCGATGCCAAATAAAGGCACACCGCAAGGGGCATTCATCTCCCCCTTGCTCTTTAACATAGCTATGCGCAGACTTGCTCACGAGCTCGAAGCAATCCCGCACCTTGGATATACATTGTAGGCGGACGACATCACACTCTGGGCTACGAAGGGTTCACTGGCGCTGAAAGAGCAGACCCTCCAGGCTGCTGCGACAGCTGTGGCAGAGTTCGCAAGAAATAGTGGGCTGAGCTGTGCGCCTGAAAAAATCTGAACTCATAAGAATACACAGTAAGTATTACAAAAGTAACGGTGACATAAACTTACAGGTAGACGGCCATGCCATAGCCGAGGTTACTCAGGCCCGTATACTTGGCTTCTGGGTCCAAAGCAATGGCAAAAGCCCAGTCACACGATAACCACCTTAAAGACTACGGTTAAACAGATAGCTAGAATGATCCGTCGCATCACTTATCATAAAAAAGGCATGAAAGAAAAGGATACTCTCCGGCTTGTCCAGGCCTTAGTTTTTGAGCAGAGTGACGTATGGCCTACCGTACCACTCACTCGACAGAAGTGAGGAGAGCCAGGTGGATGTGCTCATTAGAAGCGCTTTTAAGGCAGCACTTGGTCTACCCACCAGCACACCGACCGAGCGGGCTCCTAGCTCTCGGTATACATAACACTTATGCTGAGCTCAGTGCCGCAGTCCTCATGTCTCAGAGGAATCGTCTAAGTGAAACTTCAGCAGGCAGGGCGATACTCACTAGAATAGGAATTTCGCCCCACCCACAGCACATTGATGAGGAGCTGGTCGACGTAGCCCAAGAGGTCCGCAGGCGAATCTCAATCGCACCGGTGCCCAAAAATATGCATCACGACTTTCACGCTGAGCGACGTACTGCGAGGGTAAACTGGCTTCGAAAGCAATTCGGCTCAGCTTCAAATGTCGCGTACGTCGATGCGGCCAGTTTCGATTGGCAGAGACACATAATTACTGTTGTCGACAACAACATGACGCTGCTAACGAGTGCCTCCGTACGCACGACCTCGGCTACAAAGGCGGAGACGATGGCCATAGCCTTAGCCTTAAGGTTTCAGGAGCGTAGAGGGGAGCCATCAGTTATTTTATCCGACTCCCAGGAAGCCTGCCGGCTCTTTTTAAGGGGCCGCCTTCCAGCAATGGGGCTGAGGCTGCTAGGATCCAAACTCACTCACCACCATCGCTTGATCTGGTGCCCGGGACACGCAGGTCTCGAAGGCAATGAAAGGGCGGACGCTCTAGCTCGTGCGTTTTGTAACCGAGCGGAGAATCCATCTCTTTCATTGACCATGCCAATTTTACCTAGGGAGATTCTAGCTCACCAGCGCTTCACGCGTCAAAATGTGGAACACCTCACAGATCCCTTAATGGGGAAGAGGCCACTGACCTTAGAAAAATTCAAACGGATGTATTTCCGCACCTACTGAAGTTACACGCGATACATCCAACTCTTTACCCGGCTGTATGTCCGTGGTGCGGTGGAAGACCGACTCTCTACCACATATCGTGGGGGTGCGATCGTAAACCAAGCGACATAACCAATTTTCTCGGCGAACCTTTAACACCTAGTATGGAGCAGTGGGAGGCACACCTCGCTAGCTCGGACCCAGGGGTGCAGCTCGCACTACTGGATCAAGTCCGGCGGGCGGCTAAGGCCAGTGGAGCCCTGGACGTAGGGCCCCAACCATAAAGGCTCTAAAACGCCCCTCTCCCTTTCCCCTTCAATAAAGTTTTACTCTCTCTCATCTGAGTGTTTCGACATGCGTTCACTGTCAGACTCTACACGGGTTGCTTCTCTTTTGCTAGAAGAATCTCCATTGAATATACAAACGACTGTATTCTTCGGGGACATAACCTCATAAAATCTTGAAATGACACAAGCGTGAGCACTGCGTTAAGAGGTCAATAAAGAACCCACGTCAAAACGGCACCTGAACCAGTATACCCTAGGCTATTCAACTCTGGCTTCAGCGACCCGAAGTGAGTGTATTTCTCTGCCCCCACGGTGACAAAGACGCGTTCACGTAACTCTTGCATTGCTTTGAATGCTAGGAGAGCGCCTGTTCTCCAGCATCAACGTCAGCCATCAAACTTCTAGATGTCACCGCTCGCTGGCATCTCAAAACGAGGGATACTCAACGTGTTCCGCGCCCACTGCCTTTTCTTATGTGTTGGTATCCTCCATGGATGGCTTTCTTTTATAGCATTCTTCTTTCCCGGCTCGGGGTGACCTTGCTACCTGCAAATAGCATCACAGAGGATTCTCCTACTCTGGCCGAGAAAGAAAGGGCATTAGACTTGAGCTCAAAAGCTAAAGTGAAGTACACTCTAGCTGATGTGCCAGTTAAGAGCTGCGTCTACTGCATTCTCGTTATCGTTGCCCTTGTCCTGCGGATTTACATGATCTTGATACTTGACCTGTCAGTGCTCCTTGCCTATAAGCAGGCTTCATGCATTAGAAATCATGGCCGGGCGATGAGGATGCCTAAAGTGCCCTGGAAGAGCCGTCGACACAAAAGGATCCATAAACAACTGCGTTTGACTCGAAAGAGCGGTTCCTAGGCATACCGGCATATACGCCATGATGTTTGCGCGGCATAACTGCCGCCCAAACTTAGTGGCGATGCTCAAGAAATAACGAATGAAGGCTTTGGCACGTATGACTGTGCCACCATAGCCGTTCGCAATAAGCGACGCGGAAAAGAAATTGCACCCTGACGCAGCAGTCATTCGATGGCTTCTGCGCTTTGCGTGTATGGGCGAAATTGTCTTTCTGCACCCTCGAGGGGTGCCGACGTCAGCTACTTGCGGGGCTGCCCGCGTGTACCGTCTGACACGCTCGTTGTATACGAGACGATGCTTCACGGTGGGCCATTCGACGACGCGACGGGCAATTCCGGAAAGGCCGCGCGACGAGGCGCCGATGGCGATGACGTTCCAAAGTGCCGCTGCAGCTGGCTTTCTCTCGGCGTCTCCCTGCCCCACGCGGTTGTCTCCCGTTACCGCAAACGTGAGGACAAGCGTTATGACCCGAACCACGACGTCCGTGCTCGCCAGACGACGCCGGCCACTAAGTGACGCTTTAGCGGCAGCCTCGACGTGCTTCTCATGCCACACGGCTTGAGAAGCACGTCGACCTCCCGTCCCCACCAACTTAGACGTTGTGTGGCCAAATATCCACTCCACTTCCCCTCTACCACCTCCTCCCCAAACGCACGCATTTTGCTGGATTAGATTCCCCGAGGCGCGAATCTCATCTCGAGAACTTACAGGACACTCGGGACGAGAGCATGCATCGGCCACTGCTTGAATATTCGGGGCTTTGCTTGTTCTACAGTCAACCTAAAAGTAGTCTTTCGCATGCGTAACCATAAACCAGAAGCCTCAAAGCTATTATTTGTGTTATATCCACACTGTTTTAGCCCTCGAAATTCCCACAAATTTGTGAAGAGGCTACCGCCTGCCTTCCTTTGCTCGCTTTTGAAGGATGTGAGATCGAAGGACAACGCTGCTGTTCCTTTCTCCTTATCACGCACTCACAAAGCTTCGCGTCTTTCTTTCCTGAGCGTTACTTGTGCCCTTACGATATGCGCATATGCAAATGCTGCAAACACCGCACTTCAGTGTGCAAATTTCCGCACGCACGCCTGTACTGTTTGTGGCGAGATGCTGAGAAAAACGTCCGCATTGAGGATTGCGGATGAGATAAAGGAGAAGGCATAAAGAAAAAAAAACAAGGTGGAGCGAACGGGAAAATAACAGGGAGGAAATGATCGAAGACCTTTCACGGATGGCACGAGTAAGAATGTGTGAACGGCCTCGTTCGATTTCTCTGTTTGTGGCACCGTTTTTCGTGCGTTTCAGTGGGCGGCGGTTGTTGCAACGCCTTTCTACATAACCGGCAAGTATACAGAACAGCAAAGTCGCACTGATGACGTCTTTGCAATAGTATGTTTTTTTAAAAGACATTAGTACAGAGATAAAAAGAAGTAGTTGTGAACGGTATACGGATGAAGAAACTGCGTGAGCTATCTAATGTATTCGTATAAAACTGAGAGGTGGCCATAAGTATTTTTGGTAATCAGTATCGCCAGGTGGATTTTTTATCACGTTTTTGGTTTAGTGAAGGCTAAACACTGCTCCTTTAGTTGCAACATATAGATGATGTAGCACAGGGCCCTTAAGATGGCGCATATTTTCTTGTGGTGGTGATTCAAGATCATTTACTTAGCACACTTCGCGGTGAACAGGGCCTTCCTGCTTTACTGCGAGATTAATAAAACTTCAGTTACAAATTGTAACGCCATGGCAGGCCAGGGATATTTTTATTCATTTTATATATTAATGCGACCCACAGGTCCTTCAGCACATGTTACGCATACCGCCATACAGTTTTTGAAGCACAAACGTCTTGTATAAACACGTCTTCGTGAATCGTAAGGAACGGAATTCAAAGAAATAGATAGCATAGACAAGACAAACCAACATATCTAAATGTGCGCGCTGTGTAAATACAGTATACAGCGGTGAGAGTGACCGTTCGACGCCTGCGCAAAAGAAAAATAAAAGCAACAACGTAACAACTACTCTCTCAAATAAGTGATTTTAATAGTCATTGGCAGCTTAATCAATACGCAAGACGTGACGTTTGACATGAATACTCGTATTCCGAGCACGCCCACCCCAAGTCGGGTGGCGCGGCTTAGGTGGCGCACGCAAGACGTGACATATTGGGAGAGACGACGGACGTTCGAAATGCTTTCCGGAGAAAGCTTCAAAGCGTCAGTCGGGAAACAGTACCCATCGCTAAAGAAAACAAGGAGCAAAAAAAGCAAAGATGCATGCGCAAGTATCAAATGCCGTGGAAGAGAGAGAGGTACATTCTGTTTACACGACACGGCCTCCATGGGCGGGCGGGACCTGCGGCGGGAATAGCATGAAACACGACGGCTGGCTTGTCGCATTCGTGTCTGCGGTGGCGGCAGAGACGACGACAGCGGTGGGCTGTGGCGTTGTCGCTTCTCTCTGGCGCCGTCGCTGCCACCGTGTCTTCGGCGACAGCAGCTGCCACGCTTTCCTGATAAGTCCTCGCGTCGATCAAGGTCGATGACATGCTATCGCCTGAGGGAAGGTATAACCGAAAAAAGGAACAAAAAAGAAAGTGTGTGCGCCAAACGTCTCTTTCAGATGCCATCATAGTGCCCACCAGACACTTCGCATTCTTCGTCTTCCTGCCACACAAAACAAACATATGAAAAAGCTGTCACTCAATCAGCGCCTCATTGCCATTATCTCACAATATGTTAAACTAACAATAGATTAACTGACTGCTCATGCAAACGCACTCATCCCTCGACATGGTGGCATAATTATGTCACACTAAGGCTGATCCTAATCATAATCATCGCTGAGAATGTCTGTGCTGGGTAAACTAAATCTCTTTAGGGAATAGCAAGTTCTAAATCGGATTTATTTTTAATAAGATTTTAACGTAAGTAACTTCACTTATAACTTAAAAGTGTCAGAACTTTGTCCATTCAATTGATGGCATAAAGGCCACTGAGGGTTAGAGTTAAAACCGCAAGAAATCAGCAGTTGCATTCTTCTTTTGCCTCTCCCTCCTTTTCTTTTTTAGAAAGTCGAATTTTCACTTTCGTCATTGGGCTTTACATATGTAACGCGTGTATTTGATTACGTTTGTGTCTCCTTTTTCTGCTCGTTCAGGCATTTTTCGGTTTGTCCAACGTACCCTTCTCCGCAGGGTAAAGGAATGGAGGACACCACCCCCCTGGAGCACTTAACGAAGGCCTTCTAGTGCTTTTTTCTGGCAACCACGTCTCTTGCCATTGCGAATCTGCTGCCGAAATTTGACGAGTTTTTCAGGCACCGAAACGAACAGTGGCACACGTGTTGCGGCGACCTTTTTAAGATTGTGTGAGTTCGTAAGAAAGTACGGCCTCACTTGAAGCATAGAACCCGATGGATCCCAAGCATCTCTATTCCTTTGTGTTCCACTTTTAAGCTTCTGCGTAAGCGACTCGGTGACCGTGTTTAAGACTGACGAAGGGAAGCGCACCGCCGACAAGCAGCTGATCAGGGGTCCTATTCACAAAGCTTTCTTTTGGCTACGCATTTTAGGGGCGAAGCTCCTTATAGCGGCCCCCGTTCGTGTCTGTAGTATGTAACAAGGTAACAAGTATAACATTTTGACCTCCAAGGTGGTGCCGGTGAGAAACTTCTTCTGTGCGTTGTTGAGCAATAAAAAATAGTGCTCAATGTACATGTCAATGGCTGCTAATGGGGAATGAGAGACAGGAGCGTTTAGCTTTTAGTTAACGCGCAGGCTGCGATCACCATTAGCAGCCATTGGCATGTACATTGAGCACTATCTGATAAGAAAGGGTTGCTACGTTATGCTCGCTGCGTGTAACCTCCTTAGCTTTAGAAAGTTTTAGCGAGCGTTGAGCCGCAGTGCCATGAATACAATGAACTTGTATATACCATGAATGAACTCGAGGTGGTTAAAAATGGGAAGTAGATACGAAGCGCAAGCCGTAAGAAAGTAAAAGCCGAATTCTCCGCCTCTCATTTCCCATTAGCAGCCATTGGCATGTACATTGAGCACTATCTGACTCAAAAAGTTTGCTACGTCATACTCGCTAGGCGTAACCTCCTTGGTTTTCGAAAGGTTTAGCGAGCGTTCGGCCGCAGTGCCATGAATACAGTGAACTAGTATATGCCATGAACTCGAGGTGATTAAAGGTGGGAAGTGGACCCGAAGCGCAAGCCGTAAGAAAGTGTGCGTGTGCCATCTCTCGTTTAGTCCTTGGAATGTCCGCTGGATGGCGGTGCTTCTATATGGGGAATATATGATGAAAAGATGCGAGATGGTGGTACTTGGAGTGTTGAATAGATGGACAAACGGACACATAGACAGATGCATGGATGGACGAATGCTTCGCCCCACTCTCCATCATTCACTCCGTGGACATGCTGTCATTTTTTTTCTTAGCCAAGAATTCTTTTATCTCGAAGGATTACAATAACGTGGGTACGAACTTAAGTTATTCGGCAATTAAGAGGGTGAGGAAGACACACGATGGCTGATGAAACGACAAGGAAAGAAAGAAGTGTGTGCGGATGATAGCAAGGTAGCACGAAAAGCGTCCAATATCGAGAGTATACGATGATAGCCCATGATTTGCTGCATTGCAGTTTCCAGTTCCGCGGGCGTCTGCTACAGCGCTTACGCGATGCCACCTTTTGGTAGACGCATGGGTGTACTGTGCAAAGCCAATCAGTCGCGTTTCATCAACGACCGTAGCTAAAAAAAGAAATTGCTCGATAGCCCTAAGCAATAATCAATGCACTATCTCGCCAAGTATTTATTTATTTATTGTACCCTCAGGGCCCGATTGCATTACAAAGGGGAGTGGAGATATACATAACAGAAGCAATGTAAAACAGCCAAGAAAAGAAACTCACAGCAGATAAGTGAAATAAAGTAGACATCAGTGACAACAATTTATAAGGAAAAACGTATACTAATATAAATAACCTTACATATACACACATATATACTACATATATACAAACATATATATATATATATATATATATATATATATATATATATATATATATATATATATATATATATATATATATATATATATATATATATATGACGCTACAAAATGGAGACACGTCGTGGTCCAGTTGCCATGCGTTTATTCTAATGCACGCGCACTTCTGCTTCGTCGGCTTGTCCTAGAATCACCTTGTGAATGCGTCACACTTCCCCCTCCCCTCGAGAAAGTCTCAGTTCAGAAGGTTCAAAATAACGCCGCAGTTTGCTAACATGCACAATGTCAGAGTTTCTACGTAAGGGTAGCACGGAGCGGTTGATTTCATAGTTCACTGTTGAGACCTTGCGTAGAATCTTGTAGGGTCCTTCCATGACAGAACTCAGTTTGCCGTTGTTGGGATGCCATGGTGTCTCGTAAAGGACAAAGTCACCGACTTGGAACTCAATCGGAAGAAATTTTCTATCATAAATGACTTTGTTCTTATTATGGTAGGCGATAGAATTGGTAACTGCAGTTTTTCGCGCTTCTTCGACGGTTTCTTCTCGTTGTTCCAGTACAGTAGGATAAGATGGAATTCCATACATCAGGAAGGAAGGTGCGTAGCCGGTCACTTCGTGGGGTGTTCTGTTGTATTCGTCAATTACCTCCGGAAGCAGCTTAGCCCAAGACTTCTGTGGTTCGTCATTGATCTTACATTTAAGTCTCGTTACGATAGTCTGGTTTGTCCGCTCGTTGATGCCGTTGCATTGTGGATGATGAGATGAGGTGAATAGTTGGTGTATACGATTATGTTTTAAAAACTGCTTGAATTTTCCTGCGGTAAATCCTGTTCCACAGTCTGAAAGGAGCTTCCGTGGTTTTCCAGAAGAAAAAATTGTTTTTAAGCATGAAATGTAGGCGTCGCTGTTCTCACTTTTATGAGCAAACGCCCATTCGTAGCGAGTCGCATGATCAATAACCAAGTGTATAAACCTTTTTGACGAGCCATATCCAGAAAATCCTCCTATGGTGTCTATTGCAAAGATGTCGAAGGGCTCTTCAGCTGGAGGCAGTGATTCAAGCGTCCCAAACTTCTTTGTTTTCGTGTTCTTGCATCTCTGGCATGTATCACAATGCCGAATGTAAGTGGAAACATCGGTTACCATATGCGGCCAATAATATTGCGGAGACAGGAGTGATAGCGTCTCCATTTTGTAGCGTCACACAAGTCGACAGGATGTTCTTTGCCTTTGTCATCAGGTTCTTTCAGCACTGCACCGATGCCTTCGCCAGATGCGTCACAGTACACGGTACATGGTCTCGAAGGGTCGTATATGCGAAGCACCGGTTCTTCAGTTATCCGCTCCTTCAGTTCACGAAAGGCTTGCTCGCATGCTTCTGTCCACACCCACTTGCTGCCTTTGTGGAGTAGTTTTGTGAGTGGAAGAGCGATATCGCTGAAGTGGGGGATGTACTGACGGTAGGTGTTTACAGTGCCCAAACAACGCTGGAGATCTTTTTCTCGTTTTGGTGTAGGAAATTTGAGTATTGCAGCCACATTACTTTGCTTAGGTGTCACTGTTCCTTGTGAAATTTTGTGGCCCAAGTATTCAATGCTGCAGCGTGCAAATTGGCACTTTTTTCGTTTGAGTTTTACGTTCTCGGTTTTGAGAGCTTTCAATAGCGCCTCAAGGTGTCGTATATGATCATTAAATGTCTCTGAGTATACGACCACATCGTCAAAGTAATTAATAACATTGGTGAGCTGATGTTTCGCTATTATTGATTTCATGGCTCTTTCAAATGTAGCTGGAGCGTTCTTCAACCCAAACGGCATTACTGTCCCACCGGTCCCGTTATTAGGGAGGCGATCGCCGGACTAATTCCAAGAGCCGAAGTATCGGCCCCCCGAACCGCACCACGAAAGCGTGGACAATTTAGAAGTGGTCCTTTTTGGTGCGCCAGCGGACGCCGGCTGTGGCCCAAAGAACAAGTCAGAGCCGAGAGTTGATAAACAAACAAATTATATTCTCAATAATGGCAGATCGAAAATAATACACAAAAATGCACACTCCACAATAGTTGCGTACAATATGTCACCAATTAAACCGATCAATCAACGTACTACACAATACAATCAGCCACACTTGAAACAACGGACACGGACAACAATACGCACTACAATGCAGTCGCATGCATTGAACAACCAAGACACTTAAAGACTAAAGAGATAGAAAACCTATTCAGTCCAAAGTTCTTGGAACCAAAGTCTAGATGATACTCTTCCGAAAATCACTCACTCAAAGTCCAGCGTTGTTGTCGTTCCGCAGCCCTCGAAGTTTCTCTTCCAGGAAACCTCCCGTCTTCAATTGGCCACTCTTCAAACTTCAACTTCTTCGCCGGAACACGTCGGCTTCACACCCGCAGCTGTTGCCACGGGTCTTCGCTCGATAGCGGTAAACACACGCTCTTGCCTGTAGCCCGAGCCTTCACCCCTCAGGTGGAAATCCTCTTCATCTCCGGCTTCGTCCCTACGGACCAAAAACCTTCGCCGACTACACGGCGGAATCCCTACGCGCTCTGGCGCTCACTTCCGTCTCCTCCTGATCTCTCATCTCGGCTGCTCGGTTAAATACCTTGCGCGCGACATTCCAGACGGTTCTCGTCATTTCGTCGGCGCGATGCGCAGCGAAAGCTGGGAAGAGGGCGAGACGGTTGGAATGCCCTCTCCGGCCGATGAGTCAACTCGGTATGACCACGCCCCTTTCGTTCTGGAAAAATCGAGTGCTTGCTCTGCCGCCGTTGTGGGGTGAGGAGGTTCGTCGGTGAAGCCACGCTTCTGCGGGGAGAGCGCGCGCCCGGGGAGCCTTGGACGTTGCTTTCTTTTTTTTTTCTTTTGACCTCGCGGCGTTTCTCCCGCCCGTTATCGCAAGAATTTGGCGGCGCGCCCGTTTTTAGCGCTCGTTTTGTGACACTGCCCCCACTTTAAGAATATTATCTCATAATATTCAAAACCACACAAACGAGCGCGAAGAGTCACCACACACTCTCACAGACTGTAACCTAGTCCGTCGCTCATGACACGTCACATTCACAATAGATCACTTAATACAATTGTACATTGTAATTCAATTACACAACACGTGAAAACACAACCACAAGCACATGAGTACAACACTCCACCACACATTCCCAATAATACAACTGTACAAAGTTCTCTCACTACAACAATGGTACAATACTATACATCACATCACAGCACAACACTTCGACACTTGTGACACAGGATACCACAACATTAACACAACATATGGCACTCAACACTGCCAAACACATTCTGCTTTGACCTCAGCACTTATCCTGTGTACTTTGAGCTGCGCTTGCGTCCTTTCTTGCGGTGCTCGCTCGATCTCTTCTTGTGTTTCCACGTTCTTTTTCGGCGAGCCCTTTCCAACGACGATATCTGAGGCGTCGTCTCAGCCATCGCTGTCTCTTCCGACACCGTTAACGCGTCATTACATTCGACGGGTCCTGTCTGTTTATTTACCCGCTTGATCATGCCTCTACATTTTGCCCGGCTGGCCAACTACGTCTCCTTTACACTGCCGGTCGGTTGAGGTCGTGCCGACGTAAGTCCGGTTGCTCGGCCCGTGAACTTATTCGACCCGATCGTCTTCTCCCTCGCTTTCTCTTGCGCCGCAGCTTCACCTTGGGCTCTAGTGAGATCCGTCACGGGATGCTCCTCCACTGTATCTCGCGGCCGCTGTGTTGGCGAGGGCTCTATCTTCAAGTCTTCTCCCCAACATTCTGGGTCACTTGGCCCTCGCGCCCCGTCGATGTTTCCGATGACAAGGTCGTAAAGGGGGGTCGTCATACATAGAGCGGTAACCTTCCCGCTGAAGTACGGGGTTTCCACCTCAATCTCTGCTTCGGGAAGCATCCGAACGGTACGGTCAATTAAGCAAACCGGTTTCGTTCTGCCTGTCAACTCACTTTCCCGTACCAAATTTCCCCGCACGATAACCGTGGAGCTACCGGTGTCTCTTAGAACCGTAATCTTCGTGCCCACAACTTTTCCAGGCAGCGTTGGCATTCCTTTCGTAACACCGGTCGACTGTTTTTACATTACAGCACCAATAATAGGAATTTTCTCCCCATTTTTCAATTCTACGAATCCGTCGGTGACGGCATTATTATCGAATTTCGGTGCTGTTTGCACACAGGATACCTGGTGAGTTTGACTCGCTCCGTTTCGACATGCATCTGCTTTGTGCCCAGTCTGACCACACTTAAAACATTTTACTGCCGTAGGGCTCGTAAAGATCGTTCGACAGTTTTTCGCGCGATGACCCACTCGGTTGCACAGAAAACATCGCGGAATGCTCTCTGGTGCACGCTTCTTTTCTTCGGGAGCCAATTTCTTCGAATCATCGGGACACTCCTTCTTGACCTTGGCCAAATTAGTTCCACCTTGCGCTTCTAAGAATTGATCAGCCAATTCGAGCATTCCTTCAAGTGACTCAGCCTTCCTCTCTTTCAAGTACAGCGACAGGCTTGGGTGGCAACTAGTAAGAAATTGTTCTCTAATTAGGAGCTCTCGAAGTTCATCGTACTCCTGCGCTGTCCCTGAAAGTTCAATCCATCTGTCGAAATAATGGCAAAGTCGGGCGGCATACTGCGTAGCCGTCTCACCATCAGCTGGCTTTCCTGTTCGAAATCTGTCCCGGAAACCTTCCACAGTGAATCTAAATCGCTTCAACAAAGCAGCTTTCACCTTTGCGTAGTTGGCTGCATCGGTCGGCGTCAGCCTACCGTACACACTGAGCGCTTCACCACTCAAGCAAGTACTCAAAGCAGTTGCCCATTGATGTTCCGGCCAATTCTGGCTCCTCGCAATCGTCTCAAATCTGTGGAGGTACGCGTCTAGGTCGTCCTTCCTTTCATCAAACGCTACGAGCAGCTTGCTTGGGTTCAAGCGGAAGCCGTGATCTTGCCGTTCGCTGCTCTCAACTCTAGCTTGGACGGGAGTTTCACTTCGCTGTTGTAAACGGAGCCGCTCGAGTTCCATCTCGTGCTGCCGCTGCCACTCCCTTTCAGCCATCTCCGCTTCTCTTTCTTCTCTCGCCCTTTCGGCTGCCAACTTTTCTCGTTCCAACTCAGCTGCTTTTTCTTCCTTGGCCCTCTCAGCTGCCAACCTCTCTCTCTCCACCGCCTCTTTCTCCTTCTGGCTTACTCATTTCTGTAGTTCGGCGCCGGAAAGACCAATCTTCTCACCAAGCACAACTAACTTTTCGAGATCCATTGTGTCTCGCAACTCGCAAATAAAACCTTGCCGCGTGCAAAAAGTATCTGCCTAAATCAGTCTATCGGAACACTCCCCTGCACTCGTTAACGAGAACACTGAACAACACACAAAATCGTTCCGATAGCACTATCAACAACTCGAGGCTCTTTCTCACTACTTTGGACACACTGTGCACCAAAAGGTCCTGTTTCGCGGACGCCAGATTAATTGTCCCACCGGTCCCGTTATTAGGGAGGCGATCGCCGGACTAATTCCAAGAGCCGAAGTATCGGCTCCCCGAACCGCACCACGAAAGCGTGGACAATTTAGAAGTGGTCCTTTTTGGTGCGCCAGCGGACGCCGGCTGTGGCCCAAAGAACAAGTCAGAGCCGAGAGTTGATAAACAAACAAATTATATTCTCAATAATGGCAGATCGAAAATAATACACAAAAATGCACACTCCACAATAGTTGCGTACAATATGTCACCAATTAAACCAATCAATCAACGTACTACACAATACAATCAGCCACACTTGAAACAACGGACACGGACAACAATACGCACTACAATGCAGTCGCATGCATTGAACAACCAAGACACTTAAAGACTAAAGAGATAGAAAACCTATTCAGTCCAAAGTTCTTGGAACCAAAGTCTAGATGATACTCTTCCGAGAATCACTCACTCAAAGTCCAGCGTTGTTGTCGTTCTGCAGCCCTCGAAGTTTCTCTTCCAGGAAACCTCCCGTCTTCAATTGGCCACTCTTCAAACTTCAACTTCTTCGCCGGAACACGTCGGCTTCACACCCGCAGCTGTTGCCACGGGTCTTCGCTCGATAGCGGTAAACACACGCTCTTGCCTGTAGCCCGAGCCTTCACCCCTCAGGTGGAAATCCTCTTCATCTCCGGCTTCGTCCCTACGGACCAAAAACCTTCGCCGACTACACGGCGGAATCCCTACGCGCTCTGGCGCCCACTTCCGTCTCCTCCTGATCTCTCATCTCGGCTGCTCGGTTAAATACCTTGCGCGCGACATTCCAGATGGTTCTCGTCATTTCGTCGGCGCGATGCGCAGCGAAAGCTGGGAAGAGGGCGAGACGGTTGGAATGCCCTCTCCGGCCGATGAGTCAACTCGGTATGACCACGCCCCTTTCGTTCTGGAAAAATCGAGTGCTTGCTCGGCCGCCGTTGTGGGGTGAGGAGGTTCGTCGGTGAAGCCACGCTTCTGCGGGGAGAGCGCGCGCCCGGGGAGCCTTGGATGTTGCTTTCTTTTTTTTCTTTTGACCTCGCGGCGTTTCTCCCGCCCTTTATCGCAAGAATTTGGCGGCGCGCCCGTTTTTAGCGCTCGTTTTGTGACAATTACCAACCACTCAAAATGACCATCAGGCGTGACAAATGCAGTTTTCTGAACATCGTCAGGATGCATTTGCACATGCCAGTATCCCGACGTTACGTCCAACGTAGTGAAAAACTCCGCCTTTCCTAAGCGGTCAAGAATATCATCTATACGTGGAATTGGTTGAAAGTCGGGTACCGTTATGGCATTGAGTTTCCGGTAGTCAATACATAGACGAGTGCGTCCTTCACCTTTCTTTTCTGCTAAAATGACAGGTGCGGCGTAGGGCGATAATGAAGGCCTCACAACACCTTGCTTGAGGAGAGCGTTAACCTGTTTGTTGATCTCCACTTTGTCTGCCTGTGAACATCGGTATGGTGCTCGACGAATAGGGACAGCATTGGTAAGTGCGATCCTATGTTTCTCAGTAGTGATGCACCCAATATCTGTCTGAGATTTCGAAAATATCTCGTCATACTTGCTTAAAAGAGAGTCGAGCGCCACAGACTCATGCTCTGATAAGTTTTCTGAAGTCAGGGTTCGCATCACCGGGGCTTGAATGGTTTTCTTTTCATTGTGATGCGGAAGGTTCATATTCTCATGTGCTTGTGTCACTGACTTGCTTTCCAGATTTACAGAAAGATTGAAGTATGACGCGCTGTCTAGGCCAAGAATTAATTGCGTTCTCATGCCTCGCAGCACATGTGCATAAACCTTCTTGATGACGTTCCCAATTTGTAACTGAATGTTTACGCGACCCAAAGTTAGAATGCTTGATGCAACTTGCTGGACCATGATGCTGGAGTCTCTCATCAACTGAAGCTTTAGCTGTTTGTACACATCCTCGCTGATACAAGTAATTGTTGCTCCTGTATCGAGAATTGCATTTACTGGCTTTCCGTTGATGAGAGCACTGAAGTGTATTAATAAAACTCTGGGTCGCCTTCCTCGTTTCCCTGTTCAGTATCAATAGCGGACACATTGCCGCGACGCGGACATTCGTTGTGCCAGTGAAACTGTCGTGGGAAACCAGCAGCTGAGCAGTATCTACATTCGTTTTGCGGGGCACGCGGTTGAAGAGTTATTGTCGGTTGCTGCGATCTGCTGAAGAGACGTGGAGCTCTTGATGCGATACTAGCGTTACGAGTAAAGGAAACTCCTCTCACCCGTTTTAAAGATGTCTCGACCCGTTAAGCAGCGGTGAGCCACTCTAATGACGAGTTGAAAGACAGTCCAGTGAGCGCCAGTTCCACATCAGGAGGAACACCATCAGTCAGCCCAGAAATGATGTGGCACTCTTTCAGGTCAGCCAAGGAACCCAGTCGCTTTTTCTCGTCGTAGTAGTCCTTGATGGTCTGCCCTCCTTTCAGTCGGTAGTGAATGAAGAGACGGAAGGCATCTCCGTCCGTCGAAGCAAAGCGGGCTTGCATGTCACGCTTGATATCGCCCCAAGTTGTCTCGCCGTTGCCGAAAATCTCTGTCAGGTACCACTTGAACGCTTCCCCTTCAATGTATTCGTTGAAGTGAGTGATCCGATCGCGGTGAGTCCATGATGCCTCGGCTGCCTTCATGTCGAAAAGAAGAAGCCACTTGTCGACGGGGACGTCTTCTGGTGTTCCCTTGAACTTCTGTATGTTGAGCGGGGGCTTTGGCTTAGTCATGGCACGTTGATGAGGTCGATCCTGTCGACTTGTGTGACGCTACAAAATGGAGACACGTCGTGGTCCAGATGTCATGCGTTTATTCTAATGCACGCGCACTTCCTCTTCGTCGGCTTGTCCTAGAATCACCTTGTGAATGCGTCACATATATATATATATATATATTGCCGCGCGCTTGATCTGCCAGCGCAAAAGAGGCAGACGAAGTGGCAGTTCCCCTCGTGCCATTGTTCTGTTTTTGGCTGCGCTGAGCCGACCGCTCTTCGGACTTTTGTGAGGGACGCCTTAAAAACGTCTCCTGTCTTTTTAACGTGACATTTTAATGGTGGAGGTGCTGGGTAACCTCACCTATGCAAACAGACTCCTTCTAGCAGCCGGAACGTGACCCAAAACCCAGAGCTTACGCCGGTACACCGTTTCAGTCGGAGGATTCGAGGACTGTCCCCCGAGTTTGTGCCTCACAGTACAAGTACGTCGACTGGTATGGAGAATACTGTTGCTGTCACCGCTTCCCCTGCCGCTGGAGCCGCCGCTGCTCCAACCGCTGCACCCGCAGCTGCACCCACTCATTACACGCTGCAAAAACCACGTGTTCCGAGTCCCTTCCGTGGTGGCCTCTATGAAGATGTGGAAGATTGGCTGGCTGAGTACGAGTACGTAGCGGATTTCAACGGGTGGGACGAAGTAGCGAAGCTCAAGAATGTGTACTTTAGTCTTCTGGATGGTGCTCGCACATGGTTCCAGAACCGCAAGGGCCTCCTAACGTCGTGGCATGAGTTCTGTCACAGGCTCCGCGAAACGTACTCGAGTCTCGATCCGTCGAGGAGCGCGCTGAAAGGGCCCTCCAGTCCCGCATGCAGATGCCTAATGAAGGTGTGGCTACATACGTGGAGGATATGGTCATCCTGCACTCGCCGCCGATCCAACCATGCCGGAAGACAAGAAGCTGCGACACTTGATGCGAGGTTTGTGAAGAGCAGCTCTTCGCTGGACTCATTCGTAGTCCGCCTAGAACGGTTGCGGAGTTCCTCACTGAAGCCGTCGCCATGGAAAAGGCGCTGCAGCAGCGGAACCAGTACGATCGGCAAGTGAATGCTACCTATACCACCGGGCTAGGCTCGTTCCCGACCGACGTGGGAGCGCTTCGCGAGCTGATACGTTCGGTTGTTCGCGACGAGCTGCAACAGCTGCAACAGCTGAACCAGGCGCAGCAGCAGCCTTCCACGAATTGCATCGCCACCATCATACGTGACGAAGTTCAGCATGCGCTCGGCACACCTCGTCGCGAGACACCAACGCAGGTTGCTGCACCACTTCAGGCGTTCGCAACTTCAAGTGAACCTCTAGGGGTGACCTACGCAGACGTATTGAGACGCACCGTTCCGTCGTCCACGACACCATCCCCAGTGAGTGGTTTCCAGCGCACCACTTATACCGACACGTTCGAACACAACGCACCTGCACCAGTCCCACTACCAGCCGCAACCCCGTACGCCACACTGCAGTCCCGCACAGGTGGTCCCTTATTTTGCAGACACTCGACCCGTCATGCGTAAATCCGACATATGGCGCATGCCCGACCGACGACCGCTTTGCTACCACTGCGGTGAAGCGGGTCACCTCTACCGAGGACTGCCAGTACCGCCGACTTGGGCTGCAGGGTTTTCCTGCCAATTCACCCCGCCCCCGGTTTGGACAGAGACCACCAGAAATTGAAGATTTTATCGCTCGGCAGAACGTCCCACTCAGGCGTCAGTCGCGCTCACCGTCACCGCGGTCGTCGTCTTATTCAGGCAACGGAAATCGAAGGCCGCAAGGACGGTCTCCGAGCCCCCGCCTGGAAAACTAACGCCAGCGGACCTTTCGAGGCGAGGCCGCTGATTCTCGACGTGATGAAGACCTCGCCCTCCAATCGACGCGACATCGGACCAACGGAAATTCGACTACGCCGGGCCTGTATCCCAGCTGAGCGACTTTTCAATGGACCATACCTGTGATGCTCGACGGTCGCAATTTAACTGCTTAATAGACACTGGTGCTGACTACTCGATTATTAGCGGACAATTGGCACGTACCTTGAAGAAAGTGATAATGCCTTGGACCAGGGATCGCATGTACGTACAGCTGGCGGACATGTTGTAACGCCGGTTGGTTGTGCACGTCCAGGCTACAAATACGAGGGCTGCACGTTTTGGTCAGCTCCATCGTGCTACGTGATCTCCCGCGAATTAATTCTCGGCCTCGATTTTCTTCGGGGAATATGGCGCCGTAATCGACCTACGGCGACGCTGCATTTCCTTTTCGACAGGTCAACGCTACGTCAAGGGACTCCAACCGCCGTACAACCGCCCTCCGTGTTTCCGACGACAGTGTCACAATACCAACCTCGTGCAAGTATCCTAATTCAGGTGACTTCCGAAGGAACCAGGTGACGGTGAAACAGTGGCAGAGTGCAACGTCCTCCCTGCTGCTGGCGCTGGAATTTCTGTGTGGCACGAGGCATCATTGACATTCGGAACGGTACAGCCGAGGTCATGATTACAAATTTTCACCAATGAGCATCGTCACCTTTTCCGGGGCACTGCGGTCGCCTACGCTGAAGCCTTGGAGGACGTCATTGAGTGTTTTGCCTGTGAAGACAGTAGCCGCGATGGACAAACCGTAATAGATGTTGACATGAACAGTGCACTGCCGGAAGAGAACCAGAGGGCCTTGCGAGAGCTATTGTTTGAATTCAGGGCGTGCTTTGCTCAGTCGTCTAAAGTGAGTCAGACGCCAATTACACAGCACAGGATAATCACTTACGACGACGCAAGACCTATTCACCAACAGCCATACCGCGTCTCGCCGACAGAACGCGCAGCTATCAAGCAGCAAGTGAAAGAAATGATCGACGACGGCGTTATCCAGCCTTCGAACAGTCCCTGGTCCTCACCGGTCGTTCTGGTTAAGAAGAAGGACGGTACGCTTCGCTTCTGTGTAGATTACAGAAAGCTCAACAACGTCACAAAAAAAGATGTTTATCCGCTGCCGCGTATTGATGACTCGCTTGACCGACTACGACGAGCGAAGTATTTTTCTTCCTGGATTTAAAGAGTGGCTACTGGCAAATTGAGGTTGATGAGCGCGACCGTGAAAAAACCGCCTTTGTCACGCCGGATGGCCTCTACGAATTTCGGGTGCTACCGTTCGGACTCTGCTCTGCGCCAGCTACCTTCCAACGCATGATGGACACTGTGTTGACTGACTTAAAATGGCAAAGCTGCCTTGTGTACTTGGATGATGATGTGGTCGTGTTTTCAACCAGCTTCTCCGAACATCTGAAGCGACTACGACAGGTACTTGAGGCGATTCGGACGGCTAACCTTACGTTAAAGCCGCAAAAATGCCATTTCGGTTACGAAGAACTAAAGTTCCTTGGACATGTCGTAAGCGCAGAAGGCGTCCGTCCTGACCCTGAGAAAACCGCCGCTGTCGCAGCCTTCCCGACTCCTGCCGATAAGAAAAGTGTGCGGCGGTTTCTTGGTCTATGCGCGTACTACCGGCGCTTTATAGGCAATTTTTCGAAAATTGCCGAACCATTAACTAGACTCACTAGAGACGATACGCCGTTCGTTTGGAGTGCTGAACAAGAATCAGCATTCACAGAGCTTCGGCTTCGCCTGGCATCACCACCTGTTCTTGGACATTTCGACGAGGAAGCCGAAACAGAAATTCATACCGACGCCAGTAACGTCGGTCTGGGCGCGGTACTCGTCCAACGGGGAGGAGGGAATTGAAAAGGTTATCGCCTACGCAAGCCGAACCCTAACACGCCCGGAGTCAAACTACAGTACCACGGAGAAGGAGTGCCTTGCTGTCGTGTGGGCAATTGCTAAGTTTCGACCTTACCTTTACGGCCGTCCATTCAGAGTAGTGACGGATCATCACTCGCTGTGCTGGCTTGCGAACCTCAGAGACCCCTCCGGACGACTGGCAAGGTGGAGCCTACGTCTGCAGGAGTACGACGTCACTATCGTGTACAAGTCCGGTCGTGCACACGAAGATGCGGACACGTTGTCACGCGCGCCAGTTGAGCCTGCCGCTCAGAGCTTCGAAGAGGACTGCCCTTTCCTTGGCTCCGTAAGCGTAACAGACTTGGCTTTACGGCAGCGAGCAGATGCTCAATTGCGACCTATCATTGAACATCTAGAGGGCCGCAACGTATCACTGCCCCAGCATATAACTCGCGGATTGTCATCCTTCTGCTTACGACAGGGCGTGTTGTACAAGAAGAACGCAGCCGCCAGCAACAAAACTTACCTGTTGGTCGTCCCCGCAGAGCTGCGTGAGGAAATTCTATTTGCCTGCCACAACGAGCCTCCATCGGGCCATCTGGGCATCACCCGAACCATCGCTAGGGTACGAAAGTCTTACTACTGGCCGAAACTTGCCGCTTGCGTTAAACAGTACGTTCAAGCCTGCCGCGAATGCCAGCGCCGAAAATCCCCATCTGTTAAGCCTGCGGGATTACTTCACCCTATCGAGCCACCCAGAACACCCTTCGATCAAGTCGGCATGGACCTCCTGGGTCCGTTTCCCTTGTCATCTTCCGGCAACAAGTGGATAATCGTCGCTACAGAGATTATCTAACCCGCTATGCTGAAACTAAGGCGCTTCCTAAAAGCACGGCTTGTGAAGTTGCTCAGTTTTTCATCGAGAGAATTGTATTACGCCACGGTGCTCCATCCTGTGTCATCACAGACCGAGGAACAGCGTTTACAGCAAGGCTCCTTGAACAAGTTTTTCAGTTAAGTTACTCCACGCATCGCAAGACAACAGCGTATCACCCTCAGACAAATGGACTGACCGAGCGGTTAACAAAACGATGACTGATATGCTGTCTATGTACATAGACGTACAGCACAAGACGTGGGATGAAATACTGCCTTACGTAACATTCGCGTATAATACCGCTACGCAAGAGACCACACGATTCACTCCGTTTCGTCTTCTATACGGTCGGGACGTTCAGACGATGTTGGACGCAATGCTCCCATGCGACATTGACAACATCGAGGATCTCGACGAAGATAGATGCTGAGTGTTTCGTGCAACGAGCCGAGGAAGCACGTCAACTAGCCCGCGTAAACATCAAGAAACAACAAGGCGTCGATGCACAGCGCTACAACCGCTGCCACAGACAAGTCGATTATAAACCAGGTGACCAGGTGTTAGTTTGGACCCCTGTGCGCTGCAAAGGTCTCTCTGAGAAGCTTCTCAGTCGGTATTTGGCCCGTACAAAGTGCTACGACAAGTGAGCGACGTCAATTACGAAGTCCTTCCGGACGGAAGCCAACACCCCGACGCCGAAGCTACGACCCGAGATTGTGCACGTGGTGCGGTTAAAACCGTACCACACACTGTGACAATGTCTTTTTTTTTACGATACACGCTTCGTTTGCATCGAGGCGATGCTCTTCAGGGAGGAGGGGCGGGCAGTGCGCGCGCTTGATCTGCCAGCGCAAAAGAGGCAGACGAAGTGGCAGTTCCCCTCGTGCCATTGTTCTGTTTGGCTGCGCTGAGCCGACCGCTCTTCGGACTTTTGTGAGGACGCCTTAAAAACGTCTCCTGTCTTTTTAACGTGACAATAGA